>VDFB02079495.1:0-18174 GCA_007258455.2 Sequoia sempervirens | reverse complement strand
AACAAAAAAATTATGTCTTTATAGTGTGACATAGTGCACCATTTATTTATAGTAGCATCTATATTTTGGTCAACATTTATGACAAAGATTTCAAGTGTTTTAACAAAAGATGATAGTGGCATGCCCACAATTTAGCATTATTAGATAATGACAAGTCTATTATCATGATTGGGTTGTTTTCCTTGTTTACTGTCATGGGTGGAAGTATGTTACCACAAGCAAGATTTATTTTGTAGCTACTATTTGGGCTGTGTAAGTTTAGCATAAACTTTTCTAAATATATGTTGGCTATTCATCTGAGTCATAATATTTTGTTGAGTATGATACACCTCAGTTTCAGATTTCTTCTTGAATTTGGTTAAGCTTTTTCTGTATTTTAATGTCTGGGCAAAGATTTAGGTCTCTCACAATCTGGTGGTTCTACAAAATCTAAAACTATATACCTATAGAAATGTTTGATAACTCAATATCTGATTGATCCTTTTTGTGTACCAATTCTCTATTATCTTTGTTCTTGTATGACACATACCATTCAAGATGATAGCGAGGATATTCAAAGCAAATGTTTAAGACACGAAGAAGTTTAGCACATTGTTGATAGTTGAGTCCATATTTGCCATATGGAAATTGTCATATGACTGCTCTATTATTTATATAGACCAGTGCTTCCTTGTATGTTTTGGCCTTCTTTTCAAGCAAAGCAATATTTCCACTAGTAAAGGCTCCAGTCAAAGCAAATGTTTAAGACATGAAGAAGTGCTTCTTGTATATAATTCATTCTGTAGGGAGTCATTCTTGACAACAAGACTTTGCAATGGTGTTTAGCACACTGCTGATAGTTGAGTCCATATTTGCCATACGGAAATTGTCATATGACTACTCTATTATTTATATAGACTAGTGCTTCCTTGTATGTCCTGGCCATCTTTTCAAGCAAAGCACTCTTTCCACTAGTAATGGCTCTAGTCAAAAACCTGATAGTTCTAGTTTTGGGTTGTGTTTGAATATTTTTGCAAGCCAATTCTTGATTTTCTATTGGAGGTGTACCATACTCGTATAAGTAGGCTTCTAGAATAAATCTTTGAAGTTCTTTTAAGAGATCTTTTATCTTTTTGAGAGCAATGATGGCCAAGTTTCTTAGAATTAGATTTCTTTCTTCATCAAACCTTTGATTATATAAATAAATTTCTATTTTAAAGCCAACATCACATTTTTTTAGAGCTAGTTTTTTAAGTGTCTCTCACTTCACCATGCTTTGCATTTTCTCAAACTTGTGTGTATGAGTGCAAAACATTTGCATGTCTTTTTTCCTAGGAATCTCTCACCTAAAAATCTTTTTTTATTGGTTAGGATTTGATTTATGGCTAAACGTTTTCTTATTATTTTTTTAATATTGAAACAATGCAAGAATAATTACATAGAATTAGGCAACCAACAAGGTGCCAAGAAAATAAAAGAAGTTAAAAGAACTACCATATAAAGAACCCCAAAGCCATCATACAAATTAGAGACCTTATTACAAATTGTTGCCTTAAATTGAACTTCAACATACATTGAAACCACTTAGAGCACAATGATTCTTTTCATGCAACTGTAGATTTTTAAAAATCAAAATTGCATGGACTATATGGCTTTGCTTATTATCTAGGAGGCAAAGGTTAGTCTTCTTTTGAATCTTGTATATTCTTGTTTAATTTTTTTATTTTGTTTAATCTTGAACATTTTACTAGAGTAGGCTTTCCAGGCTTTTCATTTGAATCCTTTGAGTATGAATGTTGATTGTTCATTTATGCTTACTTTAGACAACTCTTGATTAAAGCGCATAGAGATAATCTTGTTTTCTCATCTTGGTTTCTCTTGTAGTTCATCTTTTTCTAGCTCTTTTTTGACAAATTCTAGTCTCTTCTTTTTAAATTTAATTTCTTTAGAAGATAGGACTTCAATATTTTTTCACGTGATCAATTGTTTTTTATTTTCTGAACTTTCTTTATGGTTTAGAATCAATTTTAATTTGACATTATTTTCTATTAGTTTGATCTCATATGAGGGTAGGATGGAGACTCATTCTATCCTTTCTCCAAATTGAAGTTTATATTGTAATGTTCTATAACAAAAGCATAGTTTTTTATGAGAAAAATTACATCTTATTATCAAATCTATTGTTTGTCCTTCATATTGTCAAAAATTACATTCAGAACAAGTATTTTGTATTTTTATTTTAACTTTTTCAACTCAATTAATATTCAATAGGTTGTTACCCACTCCTCTTATGCAGCATTTCTAAACATATATATAAGAGGGCAACTACATGATATCTAGCCAAACTAATTATGGTAGATTATTTGCATCCATACACAACATTAGTTCTTGAATGGTTTGATGACCTCAAAGTCTCTTCGGATCTACTACTCTTTTGAAGAGTAGGGCCACTTCCAATAGGAAGGTGTGCGGGGGACCCCTGGTCTATGGTTGGAGGAAAAGAACTCAGGTGATGCTCTCCCTCTTAAAATTGAATGCCAAAGAATTGGATTATAAGAGACATGATTCATAATTCCTCTTAATATTGTAATATTAATGTATTATCCTTGTCCAATTGTGACGAAGTTTGTAATTACATTTGTGTTATGAAAATGATTTAATAAAAGTGTAAACATGAATTTTATACTATGATAGATTTGAGTATAATCTTATGTAATATGATGAGGAAAGTTGATCAATGTTATTGGTCTTTAATGCTTATGATTACTTTGTTCGTTTTATAATGTCTTATTGCATTTTGTTTGAAAATAAAAATGGTGCACTATGATTATTTAAATACTATTTTAAAAAATATGGTGTTTTGAATGGATAGAACCAATTTGGGTTCATTACATTGTTTATACAGGGATGAGCTTCAATATAAAACACACACCCACACAATGGATGAGCTTCTATATAAAAATAACATGTACACATAATAGATGAACTTCTATAAAAGAAAAAAACACACATATGTACATGTATATATTTAGATAATAGATGAATTCCTATATAAAAACATTGTGTGTAGATAAAATTAAGATGTGCCACTATCAAACTCTCTCCCTTATTAATATCTTTGAATGTAAATTATAATAAATATATTAAAATATAATTTATATTTTTTTTGAAAATAGTCATTCATGGCATAGTGGGATGGTTAAGTCATGGTATTGTTGTTATAGCCACCAAGGTCCAAACCTCTGCTAAGCCATTATGATAACGGACATTGTACCCTCATTGATTCAAGGTGCTCACAGACTCAACCTTCGCATTGAAGTGGTAGTTGTTCATGCCCAGATTCGGACTATTCATGTTAATATAATGTGTTCATTCCATAAATGAGATCCCCATTATGATGTCACCCAACTCGACCTAGACTATAATTTTTCAAAATATCTAAAAAAAAACACCAAAATAATCAATTCCTATAACAACTATAAGAACCCACTTCCAATTAATGAAATCTTGGGCAGTTACAGATGGACTGCGCATAGATCACGGGTAAAAGTTTGATTTTACAAATACTCGCGACCACCAAGCGACAGGTCAAGTCTATAACAACATTTGTAACTAGAAGCTTAAGATTTCCTTCCTTGAAATTCAAACTGGGATTTGACAGCAGCAATAAAAGTTGGTATTAATTTCTCCTTAGCTTTCAGGGTCTGGTCAGAGCATTAATTCAAGAGAATCCTAAAATTGAGCCCACATTTGACAAATTTGCAATCATTATCATGATATAGGCAGGATTGGGGCACTAGGTAGGTCATAGGTTCAAAGCTCACTCCAACGGTTCTTTAATGTAAACTGTACAAACATTATATTTTTCAACGCTCAAGTAAGTGAAGTATAGTACAATGTAGAAAAAATTATTTGACTTTTGAATTTTTTATCTAAATAGTTTCAAGGAAGATGTGGAGAGATAGCATACCCAACATTTCAAGTGAAATGTATAGATGTCATGTTGTTCACATTAAAGTTAAATCATTTAATAATAACATTATTTTGAAATTTTAATTGTTTTGTTTATGAGTTAAACTCATTGATCCATATTTCATGAGTATTGTTTCACATGAACCCATATCTTATGAGAATAAATGGTCCACTAAGCACTTATTGCATATAAGTGATGTTCATAAGAGTGAAGTATCAAGACTCCCTGTGAGGTCACCAATCCCAATACTACTTTGATTCAAGCGTACTCAACCATGGAGTTTCCTCCAAGATTAAGTCCACTTAGCTTGCTAACTCATATGAGTCAATGACTTTGACTTAAAAACTAGATAATTGAGTTCTGATTGAAATATTATAATTCACACAATGCAAAAATACCTCCTACTCTTCAAATCATTTAATAATTTAATTTTGAAAGACTGGTAGGAGGAAAACAATTCAAAATAGAATAGAAGATTAGAAGATTTTTAATGTCCTCAAAATCAATGATAAACTATAAAACAACGGAAACCCCAAAATTATCTTTTTATAATAGAGACTCATAAATGCTAAGAAAATCAAAAAAAGAAAATAATTCAAAATAAAATAGAAGATTTTTAATAAGATAAAAAATAACCCATGAAACAACAGAAGCCCCTAGATTATACTTTTATGGTAGAGGGACTCTCGGAATTCTAGGAAAATCAAATCTTCTCTCCTACATAGGACAACAACAAATTTAACATTTTCCTCTGCCAAGATCTAGTGGGAGATACGTTCAAGCAATAAATAATGGATGATATTTGTATTCAAAATGCGGCTAGTAACCCCGTTATGATGATAACTGAGTTGGCATTATGACAAAATCTGAGACTATTGGACCCCATACTAAAGTATGACAATCTTGTGACCCAATAGGGAATAACATAAACGATGTGCTCCCTCTCTGCGTGATGGCTCCTTGCGGGTTGTTGTTGAGGATCCGCTCCTCTCTCCTCGCTCGGAGGACTTTGATTTCGAGTCTTCCTGGTCTATTGTGCTGAGGAAGAAGGGACTCCCCAAATTTGTTGCTTCTTTGTGACCTAGGGTGACGAGAGTCAGATTGGTCCACTCAAGTTTTGGGGTTGTCTAGTCCTTGTTTGCATTTCTGCAGATGTCTATCAGTTGTTTTTGTGTTTCTCCTAGTTCATGTTTTGGTTTGAACTAGCTCCTTGTTTTCCCTTTGGGCTTTCTGTGTGAAGGGTACAACACCCTGTAAATGTTGCTTATCTTATCAAAAACATAAACTATGTGTTATCCAACTTACCTGAGAAAGATTTTCTTAACAAAGCTAACATGTCAAAAGCTGACTCTGATTATATTCCTTTTGGCTATTCAAGAAGTAATGATCCTATAACCTGTAAACTATTTGGTTGCAAGGATTCAAAGCACCTAGATTTGGCCAAGGTTCCTCTCTTGTCGATTATCTTGGGGTATGGACAAGCACCAACCCAGGAGAGTTGATTTCCTCTAACCTACATTGGCAGTTCAAGATAGCACAAAAGGGAGGGTGTTTTATATGTCATCTTATATGATTGATATCATTATCACCTCTATAGTTTCAATTCTCATGAGAATATGCATCTACCAGACCAATTCATGTCAATTTTGATGTCCTCGATGCACACATATCAATTGATAATATGTTTCCCATATGTGATATCTTTTACCCCATAGTTCATAAAAAAAATTCTATCAAGCTCCCATGCCTATGGTTCTCCAAGCCATTATTGAAGATATTAATATCTTTGGTGCTTGTTGGACCTATCCAGCATTCCTCATCACCACAGAAGGATCCCTAGAGCTGCCTCACAACTTCCCTAGGTATGTGGTTCCTTTGTTATTATAGAGGTTTGTTACCAGATCTCAACTAGTATTTCATCATTCTTAGAACCAAGAAAGTAGAGAATTATCCTTCATTGCCAGTTCTCTTAGGAGGTTAACGAATTAATTTTGGTAATATGTTTGGGAGGTCATAATTAAGATATTTAAATTTCTTAAAAGTATATTTATTAATATGTATTGTTTTTGGATTTGATTGTGTGAGTTTTTTACAGTATTTCAAATCAAATTCTATGATCCATCATCAAGAATTAGAAAGCAAGAGAAGAAAAATGAATGTCACTCTACTTAAACATCATTGGTTTAACGATCAAATAATCAAATAGTAATTTTACACTACATTCATACCAAAAAGTGGTAAATATTTTTCCTATTTTCATTGGCATTTGACTCTTGAATTGGATTATGCATTATGATCTAGAAAGTAGAGTTTCAAGATTTTTTGTGGGTCGCAAGAACATCAAGTTTGAATCCTCATTGCTAGGAATACCTTAATGATGAAAAAGCCTAAGTTGTCAGTGAGGAAAACATTGGAGAGGTTAAGGGGTATTGACGAGGGTTGAGGGTCCCACATGACAACAGTTTACCCCCCCTAGTTGAGAGGTCGAAAAACATAGTCGACTGCAAGATGGAAAGAGTGTCAAGTGGGAGTTGAACCCTCCCTAGCGGAATCTCTAGCTTTGTTAACACAAACTGACTACCGCTACACCAAAAGCCTAAGCTATCAGTGAGGGCAACATCGAAGAGGTTCAAGGGGTACTAACGAAGATTGAGGGTCCCATGTGACAATAGTTTACTCCCCCAGTCGAGAGGTCGATGGACACAATCAACTGCGAGATGGAAAGAGTGTCAAGAGTGAGAGTCGAACCCTCCCCAGCGAAATTGCCAGTTTTGTTAATACAAACTGACTGCCATTGCACCAAAATCCTAAGATGTCAGTGAGGGTGACATCAGAGAGGTTAAGGGGTACCAACAAGGGTTGAGGGTCCCACGTGACAACACTATATGCATGTGTTCCTTTTCCAAAAAAATACCTTCCTTTCCCTCTTAAATTATTTTGCAAACATCCATGACAACATCTTTTATTCCTTTAAGAAAATTGATATGCATCATCTATGTCTGTGTGAAAAGTGATATATTACCTACCTAATTTACTTTTACCTAGTACCTAGTTGGTCTTATTCACACTACTTTTAAGCTCACTTTTTGTATCACCTTATCTGGACTCACCATGTGTCACTACACTTGTCCATATAGTCAAGTAAACATGTATCACATTTGGAGGGGTAATCAAATTTTCAATCCTAACTTCTCACCTCCTTATCATATCCTTTATATGCAAAGATTTTTTGTACATTTACATATTATTATATTAATTAGTTGATCTTACATATTCTATTTTGTGCAATGTTTTATATTTTGGTTTCTCCAACTCGATATTAGAGAAATCTTGCAAGATTATTCTCCTTTATTTTTGAATGTATAAGGGTCATGGTCATCTAATTTTAAATGGTGCATCTTGGAGCAAAATGAAACCTATCATTGTGCTAAGAAGGCCCTAGAAATAAACTTCGATATATGACACTTGTATTTTTACAATAGGAATTTTTGGTATTTTTTGGAGAGGCCATCAATGGTGGTGTACAAAAATATGTATATTTTGTCTAGATACATATAGTTGTATAGTCTCCACACTGCACCAATGCCACTGTATTGTTAGATTCCATTTGCACTACCTTGATTTATGTGCATGGGTTGATGTCATCAGCATGGTATGAGGCCATTTTTTATTGATCTTCTAGTTTATTTTCTAGGTAATCTCCAACCCTATGTAGGGCTTATAGACATTAGGTTTGGCAAGGGTTTTCATTTTTACTACTAGTCATATGGTGGGGGCAACCCATGGTCCTACCTAGGTGGTGGGTTTGAACACCATGGTTTGATAGAGGAGTCACTGCATGTTAGAAGTAGTGTTAGTAGTTTGCACCACTTGAATCCCACCACTTGCTACCAAGGATCCCCATTGGAAGTGGCAAACACCCACTCCACACACCCTTTGCTTTTAGAAACACTGCTCAAAGCAATGTTATTTGCCCACATCACCAACAAACTCTATTTGGCCACAATTGATCTGCCACCAATGGAGCTCCTTAATGCCACCTATCATTGCCTCTAGCTCTCTAGTTGTTCAACAATGACACCTCCCTTGAATCTTCATTAAAAATAATAATTTTGCAACAAGTGTTTTTGTGTCATTTCCAAGATAATTTTGCCCTCCAAAATTGTTTATTCTAGCAATCTAATAGAAATATTGGAGTATTCTAACATTATGGAATTTTTGAGAGCGTCTTCATATATTCCTTTGTTGATATCAACATGACATCATTCATTCCTCCCCAATTTCTTGACTCCTCACCATTGGCCAATTTGTAATTGTCTTAACTTCAAGAGCATGTTTCTCAACCATATGGAAATGTTTTCTTAATCAATTTTTTTTATTTAGGGTAAGTTTTCATGCTCTCAATTATGGTATATGATCCATTTAAAAAAAAATTGTATGAATTATTTTAAAATCATAGATTCTCATAGGTCAACCTACTCAGTCCTCATTTTTGGAACTTTAGAGGACTTATTCAAGCACATACAAACTCCTTTTTGGGTCCCATATTTTGAACCTACCTAGTTTTTTGGTACTGTGCAGTGGTACTATCTATATTTATTCCTTTTTCCTTTTGTCTCAATTTTTGAAACCTTTTTAATAACTCTAACTCATAATCTATAAGAAGAAATTTTTTTATTTAATCTAGCATCCATTTGATTCCACTAGGTAATTATCATTTCCTTTTTTATTACTCTTTCTCTTTATAACTCTCTCCACCAAAGGGCTACATGTCCTCTAAGATTGGTTTATGCTATCTTCACTTTGTGAGGATCATGCACATCTTCATATTCAAAATGTCCATCTAATTCACCAATCCAATATACTCATTCTTCTAGATTTAGGGCACTAGATAAATTTAGAACTTCCATATTAACCCCTCTAATAATCCTCATTAGATTTCTTAGGAAATGGTTTCCTTCATCTTGAGGTTTTTCATCTTTGTTTTTCTCTTTTGTTGTAACTTCTTCATCACTATCATATTCTTCCTAATTTTCTAGAATTCTTCCATGACTAATGGCCAAAATAACTCTCTTATTTTGAAGCTCGGCCTCTATTTTATTTACTATAGGAACTCTCCTTCTTGAGGGCATCTTACCAATGCTAATATCATTTTCACAACAATTTATTACAAATTTATCCTCACTATTCTTTGATCACACATTTTTGAAAATAGGAACTCACTTCTCTAAATTCTCCCAATATCCAATAAGGTATCTCATAATTCTCTCTAATTGCAAGGCTTCTCTTCACACTTGCAAAATAACTTTAGAGCCTTCAAGACACCTGTAAACTTACTCTAGTATCATTTGATGCAATCAAAGAATTGAGGCTTGAGAACAAGATCACTCAATCCAAATAGTTTTCAAAAATTCAATAACTCTTAATAGTAATAAGGTTCAATAACATGTAATTTTAAATCACACTTAAGAAATTTAATTAAATGAAAATTTTGTTAATTTTTTTCAAATTACAACCAAAATTTAGAACTATCAACAATATGCAAGCCATCCTAATTAGCTTGAACACAAAAAAAGTATATAGATAATCTAAACTCTACTACTTTACAAGTAGTTTGAAATGCTTTATGCATTCTCCCTTTCCACTCGACCTCTCCTATATTCTTACCACTTGAGCACCCAATAAAAAAATTATCTATAAAGGGTGTTGTTCCCATCCATTCATGGAGAGTGGAGGGAATTAGTTTTGCATGAAGTAATCACCCCCTCCTAATTCACAGTAATTGTTGGTATATATGGTGGGATGACCAACACCAAGTAGCAAAATGCCTTTGAATTGAATCAAATAACCCACAAAATCCCACAATTCAATCCACATCATAAAGATATCTAAATGGTCATGAAAAAAATATTAGAAAGAGATTAATGTCATTGGATATCATAACTAATAGGAAGGTAGTAGCAAATAGGATAATTGTTAGGTAGGTCACCATCAAAATAGTAATTACTAATAGAACTTGCAAATAATGCCCATGTCCAACACAAGGGAATAATACCCAACAAAAAGAGGTGAATGAATTTATCCTTACATCCAACTCAACCCCACAACCTATAATGGTGGGTTTCGCATGAAGTAATCACCCCCTCCTAATTCATGATAATTGTTGGTATGTGTACTGGAATGACTAACACCAAGTAGCAAAATACCTTTGAATTGAAGAAAATAACCCACAAAATCCCACAATCACATCCACATCATAAAGGTGATATCTAAATGGTCATGGAAACAATATTAGAAAGAGATTAATTTCATTGCATATCATAACCAATAGGAAGTAGTAGCAAATAGGATAATTGTTAGGAAGGTCACCATCAAAATAGTAATTTCTAACAAAAGTTGCAAACAATGCCCATATCCAACACAAGGGAATAACACCCACCAAAAAGAAGTGAATGAATTTATCCTTACATCCAACTCAACCCTGCAACCTATAATCAATGGATATTTTTAATGCCTAATGAGAATTAAATATTTTGAATCAAATGAGGTCGCCTAGAATTAGAGAGCACACACATGCACACATGCAAGATAAAATGTTGAACAAGACTTGTAAAAATGAAATAAAAAAATAGAAAAAGAAAATAAAAATGGATCAAACAAAATTTTAGGGTGCAAGTTTGTTAGAGCCTTGAATATTCATGTATCACTTTAAAGAGGAGTATATAGTTTAGAGGGTTAAAATATAAACAGAATGTCATGTTGCAAGAGTTGATGAATCAGGTGGGAATCAACACCAAATAATCCTAATGGAATTGGAATTGTATTTCTACAAGTCTATCATCCACCAAGAGTAGAAAAAGGTTAAAGATTATCTAGGAAGTTTTAAAATGTAGGAGTCAATTTATAAAAGAAGGAAAATGAATTGATTTTACTCATGTTATTGTTACATAAGTATTATTTACATATGCATTATGCACAAACACTTTCATTTTTTCTTAGTCATTTTTGCAATCTTACAACCACTAATATTAACCATTCTAACTTACCTATCTACTATAGTAACTAGCACTTGCACCTTTAGAGGGTGCAATAGATGAATCCATAGAAAATTTAGGATGTGTAAATATTCAATGTTAGAGTGGTTTTAAATTAATCTCATCCTTTTATAATTGGGTATGCATAGCTTTAAGTATATACATTAAATAATAATGAGGTGAAAAAGAGGGGAAAGATGAGTTAGAAATGAGCATGGTAGAGATATATGGCTAATAAATAGGTTATTGAAGTTATATATAATTTTGGTAGGGAGTTCACTAAAGGTCACAATCTCTAGTTGGAGGTCATGTGTTCATCACCACAACCACTATTCTCTCTTATCATTCTTAATATTAAAGTTAGAAATATGTAAAACAAATAAAAAAGCTTTTTATTTTAATTTATTTGTTAAATTGTGATTTATGTAGTTAAATAAAGTCACTAAAATAAACTAAAATGCAACATATTATCACCAATAAAATATAAATATTAGCCTACAAGCATTGAAGTCCAATTTCTTTACTACAAGAGAAAAATAGTTAATAATATATGGGAGCTAATGCAAACAAGAATGCAATAATGATGAGTATATGGTGAAAGATGATTCCTATCATTAGGATTTCACCTTTATTTTTTAATATATTATTAAATTTAAAACATTTTCATTAAAGTATGGCACAAAACTAAATTTGAAATGGCATGGACCATATGCTAATTACATCATTTGAAAAAATAATCCCTAAACATTATGAATAAAAAAATTATAACAAATTGCAATATAAACAAAGAAACAAATTTCCAAAAGATTTAACTTTGTTCTCCACTCCTAATAGGGGTGTTTGGAATGTAATTATTTTCGTCCAATAATAAAAGTTAACCCCCAATCTAATGGAGTAGTATTGTAAGACAACGACTTCTATAAAAATTTAAGAAATGCAATTTCCCAAGTTACTCACAACCTTCAACTAACATAGAAGAGATTATCTCACTACTCCAAATTTTAGTTATATGCTTCACCCCACCATTATGCAAACTTAGCTAAACATTATTGAAATCTCTCACTAAGTTAGACACAACTCCACTTAAAAAAGCATGGAACATTGAACTCGTTTGATCACAAAACAGTCTATCCTATGGGATACAAGTATATATTTTCCATAAAATAGTAACCTATATTGTTACCCTCACCTATATTCAATAAAGTTTGATCTTTATATAACAACCTCAAACATATAGATTAATCATTTAGAAACATTTATTGCTGGAAATATAAATTTTGTGGTCAATACTCTACAATTGTTCCTACAAAGGTAAAAACAATAGCAAACATTGGACATGTGGGAATGTTTTCTTGTTCTTTTCTACATGGGATGTTAGACCATAGTTGTGTGATACAAGGAAACTTAGGCACATATTCTCAACAATTCAAATAGAAAGGATGATGCATCTTAAGCTTTTCCAATACAAGATAAAATATATTATATTCAAAGACGATTGAGGTGAGCCTTTCTAGTCTATGGATAGAGTTAGTTCAGTATTCTCTCTATACTCAAAATAATTCATGTCGTTAGAGGCTACAAGAAAACTTTTAGGTAAGACCAAAATTGAATACAATAAGACTTGTACCCTATTTAACCTTGTTCCATAAGTTTATTTCAAATTTGTTTAATGTCTCTTCTAAATTTATAAGGAAAAAAAAGGTTTTACTCAAAATTTCAATATTTTTTAATTCTAGAGGTTAGAGAACAAACAATTAATATCAAAAAAATGGGGAATCATAGAAGCCAAACACGAAAATTTTCTACACAAAATAATATTGTTTCTATATTCCACACTCACGTCTCATAATACAAATTACAAACATATATATATAGGAATTCTTATATCCTATATTGTGGGAGAGTTGTTATACATCCTTTAACAACTCCCTTTACATAGTCAAGTTGTTCTAACAACTCATAGACAAATAAACCATTTACTATAACAAATTATACCAATAATAATTACGTGAGTTGTAATAACAACTCATTATTATTCTAACCCATGTGAACACTAATAATGCATTTCCCAACAATTAAGGTTTCAATGGATCTAGATAAAAATAGCACTCATTTTACAACCATTATCCCTCATATTCCTAGTGAGATGGAACAAAATTTTCCTCTACAAAGCAACATCTAAATCATCTTTCAGAACATCATTTATAGGATTCTTTTCCATCAATAATATTCAAACCCTAAATATAAATCTTCAAACCCAAAGCCTAAAGATTAGTTTAGGAAAACCCACTGTGAGTGTTTTATAATTTTATGATTATTAGAATGGGTTGCATAAGACTCATGATGCTCAAGTGACTAAAATAATGGTGTGATTATTCAGTTACTCCTCAAGTGTTATATAGAAGGGAAATTAAATAGTTGATGGGTGACCAAGATAAGGACATGAAAACTACATATTCTAGTGAGAGACCTTGGGTCCCATCCATTTAAGAAATAACAATAGGTACCAAGGAATATTTTGAACAATCCAACTGAACATTGTGATGCTATATCATGAGAGGATTTGGACAAGATTATTTTACAAAGGTGACTCGAATATGCTTGTCTACAAGTACATTTTCTTCTTGTGCATGGGTGAAAAACCTAAATGCAAAGTATGCCAAGAAATACGAATTTGAGGCAAAGTGGATCTTAGAGGTATTGCCATGTCCCTTAAAAACATCTTTGTAGGATTTGATATTCTTTGTAATATCTTTATTAACGTCTTATTTGTATGTGGTTAGTGAAATTTTGATAGTGAATAAAGACTACCAATGGTAAAATATTATTGGTGGATTTTCTTAGTGAGAATTTCTTGAGCATGAATGCTCATATAAGAAGCGTATCAACTAAATATGTTATATACAACCTTTTATATCAAAGGATGCTAGAAAATTTTGTTTAATTTATCTTGATGCTAGCCAATTAGCATGCTTATAGATAGGAATTTACCATTGTTTCCTAAAAAGTGATCATTTTGTGAGGATCATTATCTCTCAAGGAAAATACTCGTTATTTTTCTTGATCATTCAAACACTAGCCACAGGTTTCATGTATTATGAGGCTTTATGAGCCTATGATCATAATGTTTTCATCTTAGGGAGGAAGGTTAAAGGTGTTGCATGGTTTGGTGGTTGGGTTTATTATGGATTTGACATAGCTTGATATTAGTAGTTATACTATAAAACATTATATTAAGGGATAAATTGATCACTCCTGAACACTTTGACACTATCTAAATCAATAATCGCTTATAATAATTATTTAATATCAATGCTATTAATTGTTATCATTCGCACAAGTGGTTTGATAAACATAATTAAATTTGTAACCCACATTTGACATACATGTAAATAATCTTATCATATGTTGTGTATGTAACAAAGTAAAATCACTTGTGACGGATGAAAGAGTGAAAAATGTCCCATGGAATAGTATGTCCTTAAGCATATAGATCTACAATAATTTAGAATATATTATTTGATATTTTCCAATCAAACAAGGGGGAAATACTACATCATTTAAAATATAGTGAAGAAAGTAGTTTCTATGGACTTAGTTATAGAACTATCCATCTTCAAGGTAAAGATTCAATTACTATAATACAACACTAAGTATTCCTAGAATGCATTCCCTTTTAGAACTCCAATTATTGAGTCTAAGGTTATTGATTTACTCTTCTAGAATATTTATATAAGATCCATAGGATTTCCCAAAATATTAAATGTCATTGAGATACTAATTTAAAATGCATTATTTAGTTGATAATATTGAAGTTATGAACACATGTTGCAAGCCTTGAAGAGATATTTTGGAAAATGGCTATGGTCATCAAGGATTCTCATATACACCCAAGTTTGGTAGTGTATTTGAACCCAAAAAAATTACATGCCAATAAATAGAGGCTTCACCTCATTTAGATTTATGTTTTTCCCATTAAATTTTTTGATTAAATTTATTGCATTTGTTGTAACAAGTGGTCCATAAACATCAATTGACCAAGTCATAAGCAAAAAAGAGAAGAAATCATTAAGCTTTATCTATATATTAGTTGGGCTATCATTCACCAAACACACACATGACAATGAAAATGGATGAACTCATTCTTCATGTATTTACAAAATCCTCTAATCCTTCTTAGGTATGAATGCACCTACTTATAGTGAGTGGTTATTGCCCTAATAATTTGTTCGAGGAGCAAGCTTGGAAAGGATGGCTCACCCATTGCTTAAAATTTTTATGGATCATTATTATATGTTTGGTAGCATGAATTTTTTTCTTTAAAAGAAACAAAACAAATAATTCTTACTTATGTTCATGAAAATATTATATGATCTCCTTGATAATGATCATTAGATTATCTACAATCAATTTAACTATATTTTAAGTTTTTGTAGAATACTATATTATCATTGGAAAAGGATAAATGCATATTAAAATATAAATACTCATGGTCTTTATTATTCTTGCACCAAGAAACAAACTTATTTGATTCTTGTGTTACTAACTATTATGATGATCATATTAATGGGAAAATATACTTCAATATATGTCTTCAAAATACAATGTAGGTGCTATCACAAGGATGGAGTAATCATCTAAACAAGCTACCTTTTATGGCTCTTTAATCAAAAGGTTTGATAAAAAACACCTCTAGAAAATCAATGTGCCTTAGAAGATTAATGGGAGAGTTTTATTTGGATACTAGTAAAAGTACCACTTTATTATATGATAACTAGATCTATTTTACTCTTTCAAAGACTTATTTCCTATAAAAAGAGAAAAACAAATTCAAGATCAAATGAAATTCACTCAAGGGAAAGTACTCCATCATAAAAAAATTCTCCCATTCTATTCATCTAATTATTGTGTACTACGATCAAGAAGAAATAGACTAAAATCTTGGTCATCGCATATCAAACCTTTGTGTAGAGTAATTGGCCTTAAGGTGATGCCACTTAGGGAGAGTTTGCATGTTAATGACACCTCAATAGTAGCTAAATTCTAGATGTAAGACCTAACATGCATAACATAAGATGTCTAAAAATTGCATGCTTCAAATTTATGCAAAGAATGGGGTCTCACAATCACAACTAACTCAATCAACTATTTTCCAAAGTCTTAACACCTTAAACAAAGTGATTTTCCTCACAAATTCTCATTAGGCCTTGTAAGACAGCAAACAAGGTTTTTCCATCATAAGTTTCAAACCAAAATTCATACCCACAATCTAAAAGTTTTTTTAGATACCCATTTGGAATTTCTAAAACATATTCAAAAATTAAGGGTGGTTGTTTTGGAACAACAAAGCCAAAAATATGCTGCTACGCTTTGAATAAGGCTTGAAATGGAGCGGAAAATTCGTGTTTTGGGTCATAACTTTCATACCAGAACTAATATCCAAGAAAGAAAATTTGATTCAAATACCTATTTGTCCCTTATTTAACATATCTCAAAATTAGGGTAAGGTTTTTTGTACGGAAACCCTCAAAATTGGCTTATTTGCTCACTATTACCTTAACGAGGGTTTCAAACCTGTTTGCAGTAAAATGGGCATAACTCCATCAAAACTCAATGAAATCGAGTAAAATAAAAATAAAAAGAAATTAAATTCAAATATATTTCATTTCCAATCAGTTTCAAGCCATGAAGTGACCGTATGTGTCTGTACCAATCATCTGAACAAAGAAAAATGTTTCAGAAATTAAAAAAAAAGATGTTTTATTACTCCAACTTCAATATTTTCAATAGCAACCACTTCTCCACCACCTCTAAACTTGTGTTTGACCTTACAAATATTTTTTAAGGAATTTCCAACCAATTCCCAATAGTTACAAACTAATTTTCAACTTCCAACTATTTGTATTCCACTTAACAAAAATGCAAAAGTTGCATTGACAACTTTTTGCAACTTTTTGCAACATTAACATCTTTTTACAAACTGAACTCAAATGACTCAAAAACATAAGACAATGTCTTAAAATACCTTATTACAATAAAATGACTCAACTAACACAAAATACCAACTCTTTGACCCCTTTTGACATGAAGACCTGGGTGCCCTACACCATACTCCCAAGGGAAAAGAAAACTCAAGTCCACTTGAGTGCAGATCTTTTCTTTCTCCCTAGCCTTCCAATTCTTTTGTACCATTGCCTTGATGTCTTCGTGACTTTTTCTTTGTGTCTTCCACTTGTTTACTCTAGGTTGTCTCCTCAGCTCCTCTTCTTTTTTCCTTGCAAATTAATCCTCTTTTGGTATCCTCCTCTGAACATAATCTCTTTCAAGAGTCTACTTCTCAATGATCTTTATCTCCTTGTCTAACAAACCTACACATACATAATCCAATGAAATATTAGAAATAAAACATTGAGACCTAGAGCTCTCCTCCTTGTCTCCTTGCACCATACACTCCATTTCACCACCCAAGAGATCATCCATGTGTGTTATTGTTGACTTAGGACTAAACTTGTCCTCTAAAGATTTCCTTTGAAAAATAGCATCTTCTAACATTTCCATCTCAGTTGTTAATTATTGTTCCTTCATCAACAAAAATTCTTCAATGTCTAGTACTGCTATCCTCACTTGTCTTCTTCTCTTCTAAATGATCTTCTTGATAGGCCATTTAACCTTCTTCCTTATCAATAAATGTCAACCACGTTCTTGTTTTACTCTCTCAAGAAGCTGTTGCATTGCACTTTCCATTTCTTCCAAATTTGGGCTCAACCTTATTATCTCATGTTGAATACTTACATGTTTTACCCTCTCATATTTCTTCTTCCTCTCACTTTTCTCTTTTTTTCTCTTGTTTCTTGGTTGGTACCTCGTTACTCTACAAGTCTCCACAAACTATTCTCCTCAACACGTCCATTCTTCTTTTTCAATCAAGTCTCTTTCACCTTTCTTCTTCTTTTCTTCGAGATACCTCACCTACATTTCCTCCTTTCTTCACTACCTATTCTTTTGGCATCCAAGTTCTTGCTTCAACTTGCAAAAAGACAACACACGAACTCCGAAAACTTATCTTGCCTGGATCTTTGGGTTCTAATACTAATTTGATGCAGAGCAGGGGGTCTCACAATCACAACTAACTCAATCAACTATTTTCCAAAGTCTTAATACCTTAAACAAAGTGATTTTCCTCACAAA
>VDFB02079493.1:0-24564 GCA_007258455.2 Sequoia sempervirens | reverse complement strand
ATTTTGTAAGTTTGTATGTTAATTTTGTATAATTTAATGCAAGTGCACTTATATCTGATATCATGGATCAATTTAACATTGGTGATATCATCAATCCAACACCTCAGCCACCTCCACCTCCACCCCAAGCTCCACCTCCCCCTCCACCCCCTCCACCACCTACTGGATCTGATGAGGCTCACTTGTGAGCACGCATAAATGATCAAGTGGCATCCATTCAAAATAAAATCAATGCTATGAAAAATCAAGCATAGATTCCACCACACATGAAACATTTTGCATTTGTGATGCAAACCATTGTGGATTCCATTAGGACTATTGATTTTGATCTAGATAAGCATTGACGAGAAAGAGAGTAGATGAAACAATTTTATGTAGACGATCTCTCCTATAAACAAATTTTAGACCTTCAAATAACAAAATCCCATCTAGCCCCTTACTTTATTGACCCTGTTACTCGACAATCCATTCCTCCCAATAAATCTAGAATATCCATGAGGTGGTGTATACATCCACAAATGAGCGAAATTTTTTGGGATCGATGGTATATGGTATTTGACAGTCCACCACACGCTAATCTAGAGGTCCCATTTTATTTTGTGAGGAAACTATATGTAGATTTTGTTATGGGGCAAAAGCCCAATTATTTTGATTTTAAATCATTTCACGGTGTTGGTGATGGCATGCCACAATAGAGGTTAGGGACAAGGGTTGATCCCCAACACCTTTTGCATGCACAACCCCTTATTTCTCCTCTTGGTCATGTCATTCTCGCACCTATGCATTAGTATGTGATGGTATCAACATTAGGATCCCTTAGTACACTCACAGGAGACCTTGATCAACATGCTTCTGCAATAGCGGGTAGGGAGCATAGAGATGACAATGATGGAGAAGTGTTTTATGGAGTTGGTCTGAGTACCACTCTAGAAGTGTCGAGACCACATGTATGTGTACTAGTTTCCATCAGTTATGCTATGGACCCGATTAGGACACACGTAGTTTGGGTGGATGTTGAGATTCTGGTGGTTCATCTAGCTGCCTTAGTTAATTTGTAGAATTTCTTACAACAGACCATCACTCTACGGACATTGCGACATAGGTATAAATATGCATCTACATGTTGAATTTATAAGAATTTTAATGAATGTATGTATTAAAGAAACGTTTGTAATACATTTTAACAATCAAACTATTTGGTGTATAGATGATACTAATGATGGGGCAATCATTTGCTTTGCAAGTAAATACATCAACACTAGTCCTAGTCGGCAACCCTTATGGGGTATTTTGATTTCAATTTTTTAAATTATATATGAAATAATTTTTAACTTTAGTTTTAAATTTATAATTGAATCATGAACATGTGTTTTTAATATTTATATTGGTTTAGGGGAGTCAATCGACTTCCATGTCGATTCCACTCAAGGGGTTTTCGAGCACTCCTCCACTGTCGAGTGTCATAGATCAGGGGCACGTACATTTATATTATAATTTGTTTAACTTACATTAGTATAGTTACAATTATGAATTTTGAATTCACTATATATCAAATGTGCATGTACACTTGTAAATATTATAAGCGTTAAATGTCTACATATATGTCTAGGTTGATACAACAATGATAATGGGCATCAGACAAACATTAGATGTTGTGGATACTCGTGAGGCCTCTGAATTTTAGGTTGTTTAAAAAAAATTCTACACAAAATGTGCAAACTTGAATATATATATTTTAACCTAATTGAAGTATACATGCTTTAAATTTGATCTTGTAAGACTTTGTTAGTGCAAATTTTTGCCATGGCTCAGTCATAGTTACACCTCCAGGAGGACATGCAAAGCAGGCTCCAGATATCATGGTAATTTAAATTTTTTATTATATTTAAAGTCAATTACAAATTATGTATTCTAAATAACTTTAATTTTGAATTTAAAATTGAATATATATATATATACAAACATACATACATGTGTATATATACATACATACATACATACATACATATATATATACATATATATATGTATATATTTATATACATATACATATATGTATGTACATACATACATACATGCATATGTGTATACATACACATACATGCATACATATATGTATGTATATATATACATATATGCCATGTATAATGTGCTCACTTTTATACTCATATATGTATGTGTGTATATATATATATTTCATTTTTAAAATTCAAGAAATTAAAAGTTATTCAAGGCTTATATAGTTGTAATTGACTTTAAATGTAATAAAAATTTAAATTACCATGATATCTAGAGCTGCTTTCCAGCATCCTCCTGGGGTGTAACTATGAATGGCGGTAGAATGCTAAAGTCTTACAAGATCAAATTTAAAGTATTTATACTTGAATTAGGTTAAAATATTTATATCCAAGTTTGCACATTTTGTGTAGAATTTTTTTTAAACAACCTGAAATTTAGAGGCCTCTCGAGTATCTGCAACATCTAATGTTTGTCTAATTCCCATTCTCATTGTCGTATCAACCTAGACAGTCATGTAGACATTTAATGCTTATAATATTACCAAGTGTGCATGCATTATATTATATATATATATATATATATATATATAGATATATATGTGTATGTGTATATGTACATATATATATGTATATACATATATATATATAATATGAGCTAATACATGTTTTAAATTATTTTTATTTTATAGCATGAGACACATCTTGTAGTTGAGCATGCACAAATAGGTCCTCGAGTAGAGGGTGCACAACCTCAGAATATGGTACAATTTAAATATGATAAATTATAAATTAAATTGAATTAAATCATTTTTAATTGTAGACTAACATCTAATTTCAACTTTCTTTGTCTTGTTTATGTAGATTGATTTAGAGAATTTAGAGGTTGCTTCAGGTGCACCAGAGCATCCAAACCAAGATATGATGGTAATTTAATTTTATGATGAATTATAAATTAAATTACATCATTAAATCACTTTTCATCGTCTTACATCTGATTTGATCTTTCTCTTGTATAGAGTGTTTCAGGTCATCCGTATAGTCTGCATGGTGTGAAGAGGTCTCTTGATTATAGAGATGATACATGACCTAAACAAGATTTTATGGGTTATATTTGATTATTTCATGGACTACATATTTGGTTTCTCATGTACTCTATTGGACTTTATATTTCATGGGTCAAGTACTTTGTTAGACTTTAGTTCATAGGTTGTACTCTGATGGACTTTATTTCATGCGCTTAATATATTGGTTTCATGCACAATAATATGTTGTAAATTATGGAATTTATTATTAAATTCAATTTTAATTTACACATGTACATTTATGCATTTTATGTTCATAGTCAAGACATTAATATAACACTGCTAAAGGGAAACTCTACTATCGATATGTTCCTGATATTAATGCAATAGTACCTTCATAGGAATGTGATTCCAAGAAGAAACAAATAGGGGATGAAAGCTCGATGAATGGTCCTAGATGGGCAAGAAATAAATCATCTTCTTACTAAGTTTTTTGAATATTTTTTTGCATAGCCCTCAAGAGTCTTATGTAATTAGTTGAATCAAATTTGTGGATCTGTTAGTAGGTATTAGGAATCATATCATATATGTAAAGGGATGGGTGATACAAATTTATCTACGAAGGGTTAATTTTGATATGTAGTAGGGGTTATCAGTTCCCATTGTAGAGAGGGATATATGTAAAGGGATGGGTGTTTTTGGTAAAGTAAGCAACATTTATAGGGTGTTGTACCCTTCATAGAGAGCCACAAGGGCCAAAGGATTCTAAATCAAAAATTAAAAAAACAAAACACTAAACAAAAAACAAACATAGATAAATAGCACATAGGCCAACAGTAGACTAGCAGCAGACTAGCTGGTGTTCTCCCAGTCCTTTGACAAAAGCTAAACCAAATCATTTCCAATCCACTCCTGCTATTCTTCAGCCATCTTCATCTCCATCTCATCTTTCATGATGGCCGACAGGGTACTAGTGACACAGTGAACTAATTTGACCATGAAACAGGTCAAACGATTGAATTTTTTTTCCATTATTTCCATTCTTTCTTTCAGAACATCGAGCTCCTCACCTCTACCCATAGTGTAGTCCAGATCATTCTACTTAATATCCAATGGTTCCAAAGAGTGAGAGGCAGACACCTCTTTCTGAGCTTTACCCTTGTCAGGAATGCAAGATGGACCACTAAAGTTCACCTCTTCATCACCTTCTGACACCTCTTCCACTCTGCTATCTCTGTTGTCCGATAGCTCCTCTTCAGTGTCCAAATATCTAACCTGCATTTTCTTTTTGTTCTTGGCCAATCTTCCCAAACGTTGAATGATGGTATCACAACCCACAACCATAGTCTCTACCACCACTGTGTCACCCAATGAATCCTTTCTCATAACATTTTTCCCTTTATTCAAAATCTCCTTCTCCTCCTTACCATTCTTTTTCGGACCAACCTTACTAGGAGTCTTAGTAGGGGTAGACTTGAGATCACAAAGGCTCACCACCTCACTAGTGTTACAAATGTATCTATGCGGGGTTAATTTTGATATGTAGTAGGGGTTATCAGTTCACATTGTAAAGAAGGATATTGTCTGCAAATGCAAAAATGATATATTTTTAGGTTGGGGTAGCAAATTGTAGGAAAACTTTTTATTTTCTTGAGCTATAACTGGAGGTTTTCTTCTCCTAGTTCTTTCCTTCTGGTATGCTCGCTTGAACCAGGATTATGTAAAATATATTATAATATAATATAAATATATAGTGGCTTGCCACTTTTGCAAAAAAAACTAAAAAAACATGACATTAATGTGAAATTAAATATAAATATGAAACTAAAGTTGAAATTAATAGGACAATTTAATATTTGTAATTTACAAATTTAGTGATCTCATACATGATATGTACATTCAATAATTAGTGATAATTAGTCAATGAACTTATTCAATTCACGTCAATCAATAATTAGTCAAAAAATCATAATTTGCAAATAAAAGCAATCTATTTATATACCACAAAGGATGAAATTTTAAGAAATAAACAATACCATACGCGATTAAGAACAAAATCATTAATAAATTCTATAAACTAAACATAAATACCAATCAAAATGCAACAAGTTTTGCCAAAAAAGTTGTTCTATAAGTATACACCATATTTCCTAGTTCTTTTACAACATTAAATTAAAGAACTTAATTATTCAAAAATAGGCTAAAGTTTTGAAATTAAATCATGGAGTCCCATATTTACAAATCATGCAAAGTGCTAGAGAAAATGTAAGAACATAAAAGTCCTCTTCACCTCATGTTCCACAAAAAACACTAATTTTTGAAGTTGTCAAAACAAGTAATAACATCCAAAAATAATTTATAGGTTTTCTTAAGGGGATGTATTAAGGGGTCCTAATATGACATCTTAAGGGGATCAAAGGAGAGTATAATTAAGTATAAATATTAAGTGATATAAGCAAGTATTATACTTTAGGGTGAGTCATCATAAAAAAAATATAATTAAGTATATTATTTAGGATATGTGCTAATACATCATGTTTTAAGGGGATCAAAGAAGAGTATAATTAAGTATAAATATTAAGTGATATAAACAAGTATTATACTTTAGGGTGAGTCATCATAACAAATGATATAATTAAGTATAATATTTAGGATATGTGCTAATACGAAACGTCTTAAGAGGATGTCTTAAGGGGTCCTAATACGTCATCTTAAGGATATTTAATTGATTTAACAATAATTTATGCATGATATTTAGTGATTATACAATCAAATATAAAGTTTCAAAGTAGGAAAACATGCACATTTAACAAACAAAATATATAGAATATTGATTTTGATACATAAAAGTACATAGAGTACATAATTGTGTATGCACATGTATTTGTAATTTGTACAAAATGTTTAATTGTGTATGTATGTACATATATGTCATCTCCAAACAATGTTTACAAAATTTGGCTATGCCATCTCAAGACCATCTCAAACTTGTGCCCGAAATGTAGTAGGTATCCACACCACCTGATATAAAAAAGGTACAAGCAATATCAATGAAATCATCAAAACATACATATTTTAATTTATATATTTAACTATCTATATGTACAAAACTCAAGTACTTACCTATATTTAAAAGTATTCCACACATGTGTGTAGGTTGAATCCAAGCATCCTCTCCTTTTTGTTTCAAAGTATGAGATCAATGCAATGATGGCTTAAGGATAAAAAAAGGATAATAAAGAAAATTTAACTATTAACGTACAAGAAATATCAATATATAATCAAAACATGTATTTAAATATAATTTAACTAATAATTACCTATTTTTACCAAGTATTCCATATTGTCTAAGTTGAATTTGCATGGACTAGATCCTTTTTGTGATTATGGATTAAGGATCTATAAAAGGACAATTTAAATCAATTTCAACTAATTAAACACTTGACCAATATCAAAACATGTATTTAATCTATTTAAAAGAACAATATAAAACTAAAACTATATTTACTTATTCCATTGTACCATCTGCATCCTCTCTTTTTTGCAATGCATCTATGATTGTCTCATGCTCTTCCATAGAAATTGTCCATAACACTTTATTTGTAGTTCTTCCATGATACCGATCAAGTTTTATATTTTTTGCCACCACCACCGATCCTATTGGAAAACATGAAAGACATCATCAAATAAGTTCTCAAAATTTCCATAAGGGGATCAAAGACTTGTTCTAAAAATTTGCTTAAGGGGATCAAAAAATTGTTATCAAAATTTGCTTAAGGGGATGTCTTAAGGGGATCATTGTACCTATTGGATAATGATAGCCATCATCATCTTCTCAGGTGCTATTAACTTATGTTTAGTCTACACAATGAGCCAACCAATATTTTGTTTCCTCTTCATTTCCCTCAAGTGCAACAACAACATACACATGTCCTGCAAAAAATGATTTAATAACTTGTGCATATCCATATAAATATTTTAGTATTACAAAATAACTTAATAAAGTGAAATAAAATGAAATAAATTGAATTAAATTACCTTTTTGTACAAGGTCTGAAACATGGTCATAGTTTTTAGATGCAAACACTTGATCATTTTCTTCAATAGTTCTTTCATATTGATCATGTGCTTGTGTAGGTGTCAATGATCTTTGCTCTCACTATTCAACCCATTATGTATTTTCACATGCTTCCCAATCTCCTGAGATACAAAATTAATTAAAACATGCAAGATCCCTTGTCCAGATAGTCCATGTGCTTGTTGTCGAACTCCTAAATGAATGCCATTTAGTAGCTCCACGATTGTCTCACAATCAACTCTATGTAGAATGTTCTCTTCTTCAAACCAAATGAATCGATGAACTATAGAGTACTCACTCAAACCAGGTGCAAATAATCTTGTATTGCACCAATCCACAATCCCACATGCGTCTTTCAATTTTACTACATCCTTAAATTTTAATTGTTCTCTAGCAAGATTTCTTTTGACACACACACCAGCTCCATCATGTTCTCCTTTACCATGCACAGCTTCAAAAAAACTCCATATATGTTGGACATTAAGTTCCTTGTGAACCCTACTTAACCAATAGAACATTCGAGCATTCTTGAACTACCCCGTGCAATTATCGACCATATGAGGTGTTTTGTCATCCGGATTCTTTTCTCTTAAATTTCTATAAAATATATTGAAACAATATTGAACAAACTTTTATGAGTGTAACCGGTTGTCACTCAGATAAAAATTATACTCACTCAAAAAATTTCTATCATCCTCTGTGTTGTCATCTTCATGTCTATAAACAATATGGACAAACATAGCTACTTGCACTGAATTATAATACTATGATTGAATTTCCTCTTGCGGGGCTAGAGTATAATTTTTCACAAAATCAACCATTGAAAACGTATAGTACCAATTGGAAATTTGTTTCTACATGCATGAAATTGGCCATCAAGCCATCGAGCATGCTAAGAATGCATGACATATTTTGGTACAATCTTATTCTTAAATTCACTCATGAATGCATGTACACTAACTTTTTATGTAACTAAATCATAACGCTTTCCTATTTTTCCATCTTTTAAAGAATATTCAACATTATTAAATCTTTTAACATCTACTAATTGTTGTCCAAATTCATTATCAACACTTTCATGCATACAAATTCTTAAGAATGAAAGATTTCCAAAGCTAGTACATTGTCCATAAATACAAGAACTTAAATAAAACATTTTACCATTAGGTCTTTCACAAAACAAACCTGATATAAACTCCCTTATTGTTTCAAGTGGCATATTAATACCACATTCCTATATAATCATGTTAGTATGCAAAGTACAACATATATATCAAAAAACATCATAAAAGTAATGAAATTGAACATGTGTTTTACAACAACAAGATATTCATTGCTTATTAATTTTTACATACTAGTGTTTACATTTTTCAAAAGACCTTTGACTTATTTTAATATTACTAGGTAACACTAACTCACCACAAAAATTTTGACAAAATTCAATTTTTGTTGTATCTAATAGGTTTTTTGGGTGAGGATTGTGAACTTTGGACCCCACCCTTAATTTTAAAACATCTCTAGCATTAGATGATACCCTAGTATTATCATGCCAATATTTTTCAATCAAAGATTTAATTTCAATGTTTAATTTCATATCAGACCTTGGGAGTCAACCACTGAAATTTCAACATTGGTTGATAGGATCATTTTCTATACTTTCTTTTTTTTTTCCGCTCTTAGCAATGTTTTAGGATGTATTTTTAAAACTTCACTAATATTTCTTACCATTCTTTTATTCAAAGTTGCTTTAATATTAACTATAGCAATTGTTATAGCTCTTCTTGCTGCATTTTAATCTTTAGATCGACAATTTTTCCCAATAGATTGAATGGCACTAGCAACAATAGACATAACATGTTTTAATGATTGATATTTTCTTCTTGCTTTAACAAAAAGCCTAAATTTTTCATTATTTTCCTCATTTTTTCCATTCTCATCAATTGCATCATTACTTGACATTGAAATGCAATTTTTTACAATAAAATGATTTTTTATATATTCTATTTGCATGTGTTCTTATTTTCCTCTAAGAAATTTTACTAGGACAATTATCCAAAACATCACTTTCAATTTTAAAAAAAATATTTTCATTAAATTCAACATCACATTCTAGATTTTAATTTTAATTTTCATTTTCAACTTCAAAATGATTTACATTTTCATCAACAAAACAATTTTCATTTTCATTTTCATCAACAAAACGGTTCTTTTTTTCATTTTCAACAAAAGGATCATTCTCATTTTCTTTTTCAACAAAAGATTTTTCATTTTTATTTTCAACAACATTTAAACAATTTTCATTTTTATTTTCTAATTTATTCTCAACAAATTCTATAAAACTGTCATCCCTCTGAATATTATCAATGTCAACATTGTTAAGTCCTGCATCTTGTAAAACTTCTACAAACAATTTTTTCATTTCACTAAAATGTGGATCTGAAGACGTACTTAGATTTGTGCCTATTGAAACATTCTCCATAGTATTGAAGGAGGTATTTGAAGACATACTAGGACTTGTTTGTATAATCACATTATTTTCCAAATTGACTTCTTGCAAATTAACTTCGTCTACAACCATGGTTTCCTCAATGTTTTCATCTTCAATAGTTGTGGAATTGGATTCTCCACCATCATTCATTGATTTAATTCTCATTCTTATTTCTCTTTGTATTTGTTTAGATCCTTCTCTCTCTTTTCTTCAATTTCTTTACGAGTCAATGTCTTTCCATATTTCCTCTTATTACGAGCTTGTGAACTCATGATTATAAAATTCTCAAGCACAAATGAGTGTCAATAGTGAAATTCTTCAAAAAATTCAATCCAAATTGCAAGTTGAAGACCTATAAAAGAAAAATTCTTCCTCTTTTGTTCTTCCAAACGAGTAGAAAACTAACAAAATTCCACTTGAAAAACTGTTTACATGATGCCTCCTTTCAAAAATTCAATCCAAATTGCAAGTTGAAGACCTATAAAAACAAAAGTATTCCTCGTTTATTCCTCCAAATGAGTAGAAAATTAACACAATTCCACTTCAAAAACTATTTACATGATGCCTCCTTTGAAAAATTCGATCCAAAATGCAAGTTGAACACCTATAAAGACAAAATTTGATAGAAAATAGCCCAATATGTTGCAGTCGGTCATACATGTGAAGTTGCAAACTTCACAGTAAAAATTTTCCAATAAATCTAAAAAATGGTAAAAGGAAATAGGATCTCATTTATAAAAAAAGATCTCATTTATTAAAAATGGGATCCCATTTATTAAAAATGGGATCCCATTTCATAATTCAGATCTCGTAACTTCCTAATATTAAATGTGGGGACTGTTGACATGGAAATGGGATCACGTTTCTATGTCAAAGGTTGCCACATTTAATATTAGGAAATGAGATTTTGTTTCTAAAATTTGAAATTCGCCTAGCTTTGTGGTTGGGTTTTTGACTTGTATTCTAGTTTGGGAAAAGCATTGGGAATCCAAACCTAGGCCTTCAACCTAGTTTGACCTACAAGTTGAAGGTCCTAACAATGTCAGAGAAAAATAGTGAGTTTGGACATATGGCTGATGACTTTTTTTGTAGAATTTTCCAACAAAATTAAAACCCATTATAGATGAGACAATGTAGATTCCAAATATACACTTTTTTTGTAATTGGATTATTTTTTCTATTTTTCAATTAATTTCTAATGAAACTGGTTCATAAAATTTAAATATCAGGTTTTTTACTATTTTAATAACTTTTTATTAAAATATTTTTTGTAAAACGAATTGCACAAGAACATACTTTAGAAAATTCTTTTCAATTTAAAAGAAATTCAAAATATGAAAATTTTAGGTCATCTTATGTGTGACGTACACGACGATTTTTCAAAAAAAAAAATATAGCTAATAAAAATTTAACAAAAAAAATCAATAAAAAATTACAAAAAAATATCAAAAACATGATCAATGAGTTACAAATCTTTTTCCAAAAGGATTTAGAAAAACATGATAATTTAGGTCAAAATATGGATGTACATGTGCATGGTATGGTAAAAAAAAAGTGACTTTTAAATAGTGGTTTTAGAAATGCCTATTGAAACTCAATTTGTACCATTTAGGTATTGAAATAAATTACATATTTGGAAACTACACTCTGAGTACTATATTTTATGATTAGTGAATTTTTTGAAGATTCCATCTCTAAGTGCTTCAAATTTTAAGGTCAAATGTGTCAAATTCTGAAAAATCAAGGAAAACACTTTCACTTTTTGGCTGAAAAGTCAACTCCACTTCTTGTCAGCACCCAAAACCCTACTAGTTTTAAACCATACCTATAATAGAGTTTCATTTACACCTATCAAAATTTTGATAATAAACCACTTTTGATTTAATTTTTAGGGGATCAAATTGAATTCATTTAATTTTTATTTTTTTTCAGTTTGTAGTCATTATAAGCTTCCCAAAAAGTATAATTTTAAATAAATTTAAGTTGATTATTATATTTATTTTTTAATTCTTCAAAATATAGGGTTTTCACCGAAAATCAAGCTCTCTATTCTTCACATGTGGAAAAATAACAAATTATTTTTTAAAAAAATCTAAAAAATATCTATGTAGTAGATATTGATGTCTTTGATCTAACCAAAAAAATAAAAAATTGATACATGCAAAAAAAATTATGTCTTAGCCAATAAATCATGTCTAAATTATATCTTGTTTGCCTTTGAAACTTAATTAAGAAAAAAATATTTAATGAAATGTTATGAAACCAGTTCCATGCAATAGATATCATAGTTATGAATCTAAATTAAAAATATATAGAATTTTATCCTTCATAGAAAAAAAGTTATGTTTTAGCTAGTAACACCACTCTTTAAAAATAGTTTTTACTGTTAAAAACTAGTTTTCGAAGGAGATGAATGTTACCAAATTTTTACTTATGGCTCCATCGGGTAGAGCCTATTGATATTTAAAATAAAATGGTACATTTTCTATCCCCCTTACATTGCATTCATGTCTATAAATGAAATAACTTAAAATATTACATAAATACAAATCATCGCATTTATATAGATGTATGAAACATAAGAAATATTTTGCAAATCTCTTCTGAAAAAGTTATTTTTATTGAATGTATAAATATTCATTTGACTCACACAAGCCATGAGTTTAACTTTTTCTTATTCAATGAAAATCAAAATAAACATATACATGAATAAGTAAATGAAGAGAAAGAATGTGCATGTGGGGAGGGTAACCAGTCATTGCTTGAGAATGACTAGTTTTGTTGTATCTTCTTATTTGGATATTGCCCGAGTTGTCTTGGCCTTCCTAGCTCCTTGATACTCCTATTTCTTGCATTAAGTCAAAGAAATGTGTTAGAGAAATGCTCTAAGCAATGAAATGTTACACACCATACATGATCATTTACCTATGCATGTATAAATTGGCCTAAATCTGCATTAAACAAACATTCACATCCTAAATGTACTAGAGAAAACAATAAAACCATCAAATACACTTAAAGTATAGATTTTTTTTCTAACTTGTTTGATTCATGTGTAGTTACAAGTGCAATCATGTTTTAATTCAAAATGAGTGGTGGAAATGTGGCTCTCACAAGGGTTGAGCCCAGCTCATATCTAAAGACAGTTAATATCAATCATGATCACTTCATAATCATAATGCAAAGGAGTATACAATGTTAGGAATCTTTAACAACAACATCTTTTAAGAGTACAATCATAGGTCTACTAAAGCAAAAAGGAATGCATTTCATATGAATAGTTTTGGATATGGTTTTTTGTACTTAGTGACTTTTTCTGTCCTATGATAGAATTTTGCAGGTTTTGTAACCCAATTTGGAGTAAGAAATACATTTCAAATCTTGGATATCATTTGACTATAAGTTTTTTCCTTTTAATCTCTTCCATTATTGAGTGTATTTGGTTGATAGATCAAGTTATTTTGAGAAATATTGTTCATTTCCTAGTAATTTTGTCTCAGTTTTAACACCTCTATGCAAGGGTATGATATTACAGGTTATAGATTGTGTCAAGCATTGAAATTATGCCTCTAGCTATGAAATTGGCATTCCTCCTAGAAGTTTAAACATTATGAAGGCCTTCTGTCAAACACTTATGTAGTTTATGCAATAGTTAATCATGCAATATATAATTATGTCATTGTAGTTAAGTACTAAGTTTCTGAATTTCATATTCCTGATTCATTTAGGTGTATCACCATAGAATAATATTTTATTAGTTTTTATTTAAGTTTAATCCTTCTCCCTTTTCCTTACAAGTCAGTAGAATAGGTGATCTCAGAGTACCTCCATTTATGCTTATGTTTTTCTCACTGATATGTTTTTCACCGCTAGACTATGGTACTTTGTTTGGATATTTTGATCGCTGGTTTTGAGCGACAGTGGATTTACTATGTGACATGATGATACATTGTACTGCGATATTTGATTTCTGATATGCTTTGATATAGCATAGATTGTTTCCTTCAGATGATTATTGTTATATGTATGTTTATGATGGACTAACAGTTATTTAATTCATCAGTCTGATGTGACGTGTATTGGTGTGGAGAATGGAATCATCACTCACTTGCGAGTGCCCTGTGATGTCAAGTGATTTTCTCCATACGATATTGCCTATACAATGGTTTATATATATATATGCATGTTATTGCTTGGTTGTAGGATTGTAGGTACATGACACCGACTCCACCTAGTTACTCAGGTCTGAGCATGTCAAGTCTCAACGGATATGTTGATTGGGAGGTAGTAGTTTGGTTCATCCTAGTCTAGTCTATAACCCGGTCATAGTACATCGTCCATTTTAGTTTGGAGTCATAGATTGTCTTGTTTGTTTTTTTGTTTGGATTTAATTGTTTGAAAGAAAAAATTGTCAATTTTTAATGTTAGTTTATTATGCTTTAATTTATTATTATTTAAATTAATTGTTAAATGTTAAAGAAATAAGGTTTTTATATTTTATTAATTAATTAATTAGTTTGTTTAGTTAAGTAATTTGATCGTAAAGATTAAATGTATTTGATTAAATAAATTAATTAATTAAATTAATATTGTTTAAATTGTGTGTGTATAGATTTATTGAAATTTATATATTATTTGGAAATGGCATATTTTATTATTAAATATATTTGCAATTTAAAATTGTTAATTTTAAATAAATTAATTAAATCATGCAAATCTTGAAAGGCAAGATTGCCAAGAAGTGGTTGAGAAGATATTTTGTACTTCTCGACAAGTGTGCCAGTGCATTTATGATTTTTGGTTGAGGAATTTGTTCACAGAGGTTATTTTGGATCTGGAAAAACACAGAGGATTATTCTTTGCTTCACGAGAAAATATCAGGGCTTGCTAAAAATTTTGGTTAATTTGGTTTGTGTTATTTGGTTCTGTTGAATACTTGTGGAAGTTCTTTGGTTTGAATTCTGGTTTGGGATTTGGTGTACAGAAAGAATCTTGGAAGGCTACAGTCAACAATAGAGGTTTTCATCTTCAGATTGATTTCTAGAGCTTCGGGAAAACAGGTATTCCCCTTGTGGTTTATAATTTGATGTTTTTGAAAGAATACCTGTGAAAGAAATTTCGTTAATTTAAATCTCTGTATTGGAAAAATCTTTCACTGTTTATTTTCTAAAAGAACTTATTGAATTCTTAAATCTTCTGTAGATTTTCTTTCTGGAAAAATAAGTTGTGTGAAGGGAAATTATTGATAAAAAGGAAAATGAATTTTGAAAACAATTTTGTGCGTGTTTTCTTTTAAAAACCCTGAAGAAATTTAATAATTTCCCCTATTTCCCTTTTGTAGCCCCGATGAACTTCTGTGAAGTTTTCTAAAAAAAAAATTCTGTATGTAAACTTTGTTAATTTGTATAAATAAAATATATATATTTCTACATATATATTTTATCTTGATTATAAATTGAATTGTGAAAGGAACTTATTTTATTTATATTAAAATTGTGTTAAATCGTCGTATAGGTGAAATCCTTTATTGTATTTTCTTTTTGAAAATTAAAATCGCGTTTTTTTAATTGAGATCGCCGTACGGCGAATGTTAAAAGATTTTTTTTTTAAAAATACAAATCCGAAATGTTTATTACGGATTATTTATTTTTGGAAGAGTACGGGAGTAAGCACCAACCTGCTTGCTCCCACGATGAAACGACCAGCATGTCGGCAGGCTCACCACCCGGCTATTGAGGCGGTACGCCAAGCGGCACCCTCCGCGAGCGGTGGAGAAGCGCTGCCCGGGTAGCGTCCTCCACTGTGGAGGATGTATGCGGCCGTGGTATTTGCTATCATAAAAATTATGTTTCATTTGTCTGCAAACAGAAATTTGAATGAGTTTTATTCAATTTCGAATTTGAAAAAATAAAATATTAATTAATATATATATATATATATGTTTTATATATGTTATATAAATTGTATATTATTTATAATATATAGTATATAATATATATATTATTATTATTATTATTTTTATTTTTATTTGTTGATTTTGGAAAATTAGTATTAGTAAAAGTTAATTTATAATTAACTAGATTTTGAGGAAATATAACATTTAAATGAATAAGAAGAGGATATTGAACTAATTTATTGAAATAGGAAGTTGAATTTTATTAATAAGCATGATTGTGAAAATTGAAATGAAATAATTAGTTCTACTTTATTATTGCAAATTGAATCTTATTTATTTTGAGTAGCTGCTTAGGATGAATGATTGCAATAAATGGATTTAGGAAATCCAAAAGATAGATTGTTTATTTGTCTGTAATGATTTTTGAAGTTATGTTACCCCTATTACGTCAGTTGTAAAAGAATGGGATAATTGTGATAGTAAGTCTTCCAGAACGAACTGTATAGGAAGGGTGATGTTGTTGTTCATCTATATATTTCTTGAGTTGATTAGGGTTGTGCACGTGTTAGAATATGGTGTAATGATACTTGATTTATGAATAAAAGTTTTAATGGTTGTTGTGTGTCATTTGTTATTATGTGATTGAATTTTGTGCACTCTGTCTACCCTAGTTAGAAAATTTAGATTCCTTTGTTATGTTTAGGGGAGTGGCTTTTTGTAAGGGCCGACACACAAAGTGGTGTTAGGGTAACTTACAAAGAGTTAGTAAGTCAGTGATAACTAAATGACACAATAGTTAGATTTTAAAAATCTTAACAAGATGTTTATGCCTCACTCTAATGACTTTGAGCTATTCAGCCCTTGAGTATAAGATGAGAAGGCTTTGGAATGGCAAATCTGTCTTGTTTCTTCAAAAGACATTCGATTCCGCAATGATTTGCAATGGGCTCTGCTCGTAAGAGCTTACTGCAACCTGCTGGGGGGCCTAACCTAGGAAGAAACACTAGGTAATCTTTGCAATATTGTGATGACACTCCACCCAAAATAACAGCTAACCTTGCATTTAGTACATTCAATTGTCTTTAAATCGAAGTAATGTAACCATCGGGCTTAGTTGGTGTAATTGTGTCTAGGGTGAATAGGTTATGTCTAGGTAACCATATTACTATCTCCTAGCACGGGGGGTGGACCTACAGGTACCACATGATGGGGTGGAATCTGCACCTTACTCCGTTGGGTCCCCAGTTTATGATCATGGCAACAAGAGCTTCATGGATGGAGAGATCGTACTTGGAAACATATGTACTTTCTTTATTGCATTATTGTAAAACTTGTATTGTAAAACATCCCTCAATTGTTATGAGGTGAACATTGTAAAATGTAATTATTATTGAACTACCTCATCAGATGGATGAGTATTGTATATCTTATCAAATGCAATGTAAGAAACATGTTTGTACTTTATATTATCTTGAATGGAATTCAATGTTACGTGATGTTTATTTTAAGTTTATGATTAATTAAATATGTGCAATGTGAAATACTAAAGTCGCCTATGGAAACTCAAAGTAGTGTAACGTCGCATAACTTAATGAATGTATGCAACTAATTAACTTAATAATTATACTTTTAAAAAAAAAATTATTGCACCTTTATAACACAATTGCAACATTCCTTAGGTTATTATGATCTAGCATTACACTACACCATCTTAGAAGTCGCTATATCTTTGGAAATTGAAATACATAAATTTTTCTTGCAAGTTAATATAAGGGGCAAGGGATCCAAATTTCTTCTTTTCACATACCAACAAAAGAAAAAAACATAACCCCTTATGATTAATATTACACAAGTATAGTTTGAATGACTACTTCTTGATCTATACGTGCAAAGTAAAAAAAAATCTTATTTAAATTATTTATATTGCTTTTACAACCAAAAAATTCCCATTCTATGTTAAAAAAAATAATCCCACATTAATTGGAAGACTTGGTTTGTGACAATATACACTCCAATTTACCATGATCCTTATGTTAATAGGGGTAATGTGATAATGGATGTGACCTCTCAACTAACATAATGGATCATTGCTTTTAGATAAGCATGACTGATTGCTCGGTACCCCTTCTACTTTTCTATGGTTAAAAGTTATGGAAAAAATCTCATTCCTACAAGCTTTTAAAATATACTTTTCCCCTCAAGTTGCACACACTTCATATATGCATTCAAAAAAGTTAATCCCACATTTTCTTACAAGCTTTTATATACCTAAAAAAAATACCTTTCCCCTCAACTAATATACCTAAAAAAAATTGCAAGCCTTAGATTCTTTATATGACTAAGAATCTCCATAATTATATTAAAAGAATCAATTTTGTATTTTTCTAAAGCTTACAAAAGCACCTTTCCCTTTAAGCTAAATACACCTAAAAAAATGAAAGTTTCATAATTTCTTCTACGACACATTTTTTTCATATATGTAATCAAAAATTAATGTCACATTGGCTGGAAGGCTTGGTTTATGACAACATACATAGTCAAATATACCATGATCCTAATGCAAGTGAGGGTGATGCCACAATGAAGGTGGCTCTCCTACTATCATAATGGTTAATTGGTTGCATATGAACATGTTTGTTTACCTGCCCTCCCCTCTTCTCTTTTGTAGTTTAAAAATCCCAAAAGCAATCTTTTTCCTACAAGCTTCTTTAAAATATCCTTACAAACTTCTTTAAGCTAATTTTCTACTCAAGTTATAAATGCTTATAAATATTTGCTTCTTGGAATTTATGACAAGAAATCTTCACATCCAAAAGATGAAAAATTATTCTCATATTAGTTGGAAGGCATGGTTTATGTGTTTTGGAATATGCAATTGAAAAATATTTATATCTACTTCAACAAAATTAATCTCACATTAGTTGGAAGGCTTGTTCCACAATAGTCTAATATGCTTGGTTCGTACTAACATATATAGTTCAATATATCATGATCTTTATGTCAATAAAATTTTTGCCACAGTGGAAGTGAGCCTCATTCTAAGATAGTAATAGATTAGTTGTGGATTCGTATGTTTGCTTGTTCGACCTTCTCTCTCATCTTCTATGGCTAAAATTTACACAAGGTTTAATTGTTGTTGGATTCTCACGTTGTTTTGATCATCATATTGCTACTGTCAAGTTTCTTACTGCTGTGGTTGCTTATATTGACAATTCTTTTCTGTTGCTGATTTAGGCAGTGCTATTCTATTTCATCAAGTATTTTCTGCAGTTTAATACTACATTCTCTTTGTATTTTTATGCATATTTAATAAAAATAAAAAATTCCTCGACTCCCTTCTTATAAGATTAGAATTTACTTCCATAATTTAAAAATCCTCATATCTACATTCCAAAAATTAATACAACATTAATTATTAAAAGATTTGATATGTTGCAATATATATAATTTGATACACTATAATCTTTATAGACACAAAGATGATGCCACAATAAAAATGACCCTCTTAACATATCATGAATGATGAAAAAACTATCCTAATACAAAAATTATATATTAAATCCTCCATATACTCATTGTATTGGGAAGGATAAAGGTAAATAAGTCAAACTATAAGATAAAGAAAAAGATAATCCACTTATTATAATAATAAAATAATAAATTAATCATTTTCAATATACCCTCTACAAAGAAGGAAAAGCGCCGACAACTGAACCTTATGAGGAAAAGAGAGAGGTGACGGACTTGTAAAGATAATAAATTGAATTTGAATATATTCATTCCAAAAGAAAATGGAAGGTCCAAAAAACTAAACGTTGACAGATACGAAATAGAAAAGATAGGTATCAAGTTCGAAACCTCCCGCTTATTTAAATTAAAAAATAATATAATATAATAAAATATAAAACTTTTAATGAATACAATATATTTCGTAGACCAATTAAAACCTGGAAACCGAAAACAAGGGAAAAGGACGATGGCTGTTATAACGCACGCACGCACGCACGCGAGAGTCTCGACTGTCCTTATTCACATCCTCCGAACGCACGCGAGAGTCTCGACTGTAAAAAAATTGAGTCCTCAGTACGTTCCGAGCTCGAACCCACGAACGCACACCAAATTTCCCTCTTGCAATTGAATCACTAACGCCCGAAACAAGAAACAAGAACTGAAAACAATGGCAACGGAAGAAGAGGGAAGACAGAGCGCTCCACGATTTGATCCCTTTAACACTGAAATTGAAGAATCCTACGCCGAGACGAACCGGGTAGCGGCCAGATCTTCTCTCGTCGATTCTCTCCATGGCTGCGGGCTTAGCGGATTTCGGGTTAACAAAGACGAATTGAAGCAAAAATTGCTGATTCCTGAATATTTGAGAAATGCAATGATGGAGGCCGTTACAAAGAAGGAGTTCGTGTATGACGCGGATCGCCATCGTGGGGACGAGACCAGTACCGTGCCTGAAGCCGCCGTTATCGTTTTTATCAATTCGAAGAGCGGCGGCCACCATGGCCCTGCGCTCAAGGCCAGACTTCAGGAGCTTCTCAGCGAAGAACAGGTTAGATAGATTCCTTGGCCTTTTACATATTATTCTGATGATCATGTCTGGTACTTTTATGTTCAGTTACGATTTTCATCTTAGCCGATTTTGTTACTCTAAACCTTATTAGTCTTCTTGTGTTTCCTGTATCATTTAGCATTCTGCTCGCTTCCTTATGTTAATCAGGAAATCTTTCATAGGAGTGCTTTTTCTTGAAAGTGTAGAATGATTGAGCAATCTTTTTCCTTAAAAGAAAAGAGGCATATGTAGTACATAGGTCTTCTTTGGTCTGGTGGACAACTTGGGACAAAAATATAGGGTGTGCGATCAAATATATACATATTTAAATTTCTAATAGATATTTATTTTATATGTGCCTTAGGGCTAATTGTCTTTTCTTTCTTGGGGGAGGATTTGCTAATTTGCTATTCCATAATTACCCGGAGACTGCTTATGCATAGACGTCTCTAGCTGAGCTGGGGCTTAAAAGGTTTCTGTAGCTCCGGGGCAATAACCCACCCGGCTCCAAACCAGCGCTGGGTTAAATGCAGACACCATTTAAATTGGGAGCCGCCAGTAAATGAATAAGGGTACGGCTATTTTTTATGTAAATGCAGTCACCAAAATTTATTGGCGCAGGGACGGGACATTGTCCTCATTCATGTACTGGAGTTTCGTGGTATTTATTCGCCAAGCTGTGAGAAACAGCTAATAAAAAGTACTCTGTTTCCAATTATTACTTTTGGAATTGTAATTGACTCATTTTTTATATGAATGTCCATATTTTGGAGTCAAGGCATTTCAAAAACATTTATCTCGATATTTTTTTATCATTTTCATTATAAGGTCTGTATGTTTGACATGCACATTTTTGTTTGATTTTGAGATCCAAAACTAACTATGGATTCAACAGAATTTGCACAAACAACTTTAGAAGTCTCACAATACTACAAAGTTAGGTCTGCCCATCAATGAGTAGTGAGTAGGGATTCAGATTGGTTACAATTGGCAAAGACAGAGCTTAGGGTACAAGGGAAAAAATCAAACTAATTTTTTATGGAGCTTCTCCCATTCTGTTCAACAAACTAATGACATTGGTTTGGATCTCTCCTTCTCTACACAATGTGTACATACATTTAGTTGTCAAAGTAGAAGATGCGAAATTGTTGAAACTATCCGTGTTGGACATAGGGTGACATAAAGTACTTAGTGCCATATTGGAGACTCTTGCCTCTTATTCTTGGGGCGAAATGCCTAAGGATACAATACTGTAAGACGTGGTTCACTTAACAAGAAGATATAAGCCATAGTACTTGCAGATCTGTTCTGAAGGGCACTTGCCAGGCAAGATTTAATGGTTTTCAATGGAGATAGCAAGTAGAAAGTTCTCTCATCTGTGAAATAGCTAAATTTTCCATTAGGGAGGTGTGATACACGGAGAAAATGTTTTTTTCTCCCCTCAAAGTAGAGACAAGCTTTTCCCCCATCCCCCCATTTTACAATACCTGAAAGTGTTGTTTATAGTTTTTAGGAAAGGGGTCAAGGTAAAGCGGTGTAAGTAGATTTTGGTTGGAAACTTCATTTTATGGGCTACCTTTTGAGATGTGTATTATGGGGTTCTGACCGATATTAAGTCCTTTGTACTTTTAGTTAGTGTGGACTTTTTATTGCTGCACAGCTATAGTTGGAAAGAAGCAGAGCTTGGGTTCAAGTGAACATAACTTATGTGGAAAGATGAGGGAATGAATTGGATCATTAAAAAATTTTCCAACTCCTTTATCTTGTCAGAGGTAACCGAAGGCGCAGATTGATTCACCCCTGTAAAGCCTTCCTAGCACTGTTCATCTAAACGGTAAAATTATTTCTTTAATCAGTTGAACAAAGAACTGAAGAAGAAGCAACCTTAAATTATCCTATAAAACAGTTTTTGAGTGATTAAGGAGTATACAGAAACAAAGGTGGCTGGTGTAGAATTGCTACGTGTTTAGTAGTTGTTTTTCTTGCACGCATAATGTTAATAATTGAGGATTTCTTCTGAATGCAATTTTTGTAATTTCTTTGGCATAAAAAGTTCAGAATTTTGAAGACATAAACTCTCTAGGTTTTTGTTCTTTGTGGAGAAGATTCGTTTGGCGAGTTTTAGTTTATTCATAAATAACCAATTGAAGAGATATTAGCGCAGGAAATATATTTCCTAACGTTTATTTCCTATTTTATTTTTGTAATCTGATTGTTATTATAATGTGGCAGTTGTGGGCTAGCCAAATGTTTTCTGCCTTTGTTGTTTTGTGAATCTGAACATAAGGAGACACTTTTAATAATTTTCATTTCTGTTGCACATATACTGGCAGTAACTAGCTATTATCTCAATGCATAGAATAAAGAGCTTGCAACAATTTATCATGATTTGTTCCCTGTGTTATTTTTGTTTGGACAGGTCTTTGACCTGTCAAATGTTAAACCCTCAGATTTCCTTCATCATGGTCTGGGTTGTTTGGAGAAATTGGCCAGCTTTGGGGACCCTTGTGCTCAAGAAACCCGTAAAAGAATACGGATTGTGGTAAGTAGATCACTGTGGACAACTTTTCCTATGATTCTTGATAGCCTATTAAGGTGCTAGATTTATCTAGTATTTAGTTGAAACAAATCTGGCATCCAAGGATGAATAAATATCATACGAGTTTGTCAATGTTGGGCAGGTAGCAGGTGGTGATGGGTCTGTGGGATGGGTTCTGGGAAGCATTGGGGAGCTTAATGTGGAAAACAGAAAACCAATCCCACCGGTTGGAATTATTCCTCTTGGCACAGGCAATGATCTGGCTCGAAGTTTTGGCTGGGTGGGTAGTTCTCTTTTGCCCAAGGATATATCTATCCTTTGCATATTTCTGATTTTTATTTTATTAAAGTCAGAGGCTGGGACAAAATCGAATATCATGATTATTGTCAGATTCAGTGTTAAGCTTTGCTGCTTTTAGAAATTAAAATATGGTGCTTATTCACAATGCCCACTACATGACCATCTTGTAATGTCTTTCACAGGGTGGGACCTTCCCATTTGCATGGAAGTCAGCAATCAAGAGCTCCTTGATGAGGGTGATTAGTGGTCCAATTTGTCGGCTTGATAGGTAAGCTGGATCTCTTAATTAAGCTATATTTTTAGAACTTTCAAAAAGTTATCTCTCTAGAAACAATATATAAATTTGATTTTGTGACTGGCAGTTACATTAGTGGTGCTTATTTGTTTCTCCCTAACTGCCATCTATCCAATTCTAGTTTCTTAGATTGGAAATATCCAGTGCTCCATGAGGACCCGTCCCCTGCCCTAGTACCCCCGTCCTTGTCTTGGAAACGTTTTGGGGACTTGGAGACTCCTCGGAAACTTCCCCCCATTGTTGCATCTGACAGTGACTTAAACTTGAGCTCCAATCTTGATACTAACTTGCCAATTGCATTTGCTGATTAGGGACAGCCATATATTTTCTATGTTTTTGTCATTTTAAAGTTGAAACATGGAGCCTTTGGGCATTTAGTTATAATTCTTATTTAATATGTATGCACATTGACAATGAAAGCATTTGAATTTTGTTAATTTGTTTGTCAATTCTCATATGAAATCTCAATTCAAGTCTAATGCTATGTATTAATCTTCTACAATGTCTATGATGAATGCTTTATCAATGTTATGATATGAATATTTGAAATTTCTCTATATTTTTTTAAATTTCCCTATTTTTAATAGCCGTCCCCTAAAAAATGACCCAAAAGTACCCCTATACCAGAAATACGCCCCGCTGTCCCGACCCCAAAACTTGGGGGAGCGTAGGAAATATCCTTTGAACTTCCAACCTAAGAACCATTAGCTGAAACTTTTATGAATTTGCTTTAGCCCTTTATTATCTGTCCTTGTTTCAGGATTTGAACACTCATTATTTGTTTCTAATGTATTTATTTTTCATTAATTGACTTTGTATTTTTAGAACTGTGAAATACTTATCTCTATACTTATCATTTGTGAACTTCCAACTTAAGGACCATTAGCAGATTTTTATATGAATTTGTTTTGGTCCTTTATTATCTACCCTTGTTTCAAGATTTGAACACTTATTAGTTGTTTCTAATGTGTATACTTTTTTTTAATTGACTTTGTATTTGTAAAGCGTTGATAAACTTATCTTTGTTCAAACAACGCAGAAATTTTGTTTTGTGACTGATTGCTACTTTGGTTTATTTGTTTCTCATTAAGTGCCAACCATTCAAATCTAAGTTCTTAGATGGGAAATTTCTCAAATTTGAAGATTTGAACACTTGTTAGTTGTTTCTAATGTATTTATTTTTCATTGATTGAATTTGTATTTTCAGAACTTTGAAAAACATATCTCTAGTAAAACAACATAGAAGTTTGATTTTGTGACTAACTGCTACTTTGGCTCGTTGAAGGGTTAATTTCTTCACCAAGGAAAAAGATGAAAGTTGTGCCACCCTCCTATGCTGATGCTTATAATCGAGCAATGGATATGGAGAG
>VDFB02079492.1:0-23794 GCA_007258455.2 Sequoia sempervirens | reverse complement strand
CCATTAAAATTTTAAGTACATGCTTCCTTTGATCAAAGAGGACTCACAAGCCACATACCATGCTTGAACATGATCTAGAATATTCTACAAACACCCTGAAATCCAACAAACTCATTCACAAAAACTTCCACCTGAAGAATGTACACACTCAGTACATCTAAACAACTTTGTTATACACTATAACTCAAGAAACTAACTTCTGAAGCATCCAACCTCAAACCACCTCAACTAAGGAAAGATACAAATGCTATCAATACTAATTTAGATCTAGAAGACCTAAAACATAATTGCAAAGAAATGTAGAGCAAAAATATTTTTCTCAGACACCTCTGTAATACACAATTCACACACTAGTGAACACAACTTCTTTTGCACAACGATTCAACACACCAAATCCTAGATATAACACTTTTGAACATCTATGATCAACATATCCGAACTACACAAGCATATCTTCAACCTAGAAGAAATGTGAAGCAATACAAGAACACAACTCTGTAACCTAGAACAACACTACAACACATTGTTTCCTCTTTTTATCAAAATTTCTCAAAAGCACTAGGGGCACATCCTTATCATCTTCAACACTTCCTTAACACAATTGAGCCAATAGCAAATCAACCATAGATCAGAAAAGCTTATCACAACAACACTAAAGGTGGACACTAGTAGCTTTACTAATGACAACATAATGTAACTAATCAAAGCATAGACAACACAAACTACTCATTCTCAAAAATCTCCCTCAACAATAGTGTCCTTCCATCTCATACAGTTGACACCAATGAAAACACATGCTTGTTGACATCAATGACAATACCAATTGCTTATACTTGCAACAATCTACCCCTTTGTCATTGATGGCAACACATGATGTGCAAAACCATCAAAGACACAACTCTGGATACCAGCATACTTCAACTCTTCACATTACTTATCCCCCTTACTCAACTAGATTATTATTCTCTCTCCCCCTTTGTAGCTTATCTTTTTCACATGTCTTTCTCTCTCCCTTTGACATCAATGGCAACGGAAAAAATGTTTTCATTGTTTATTCTCTCCCTTTGACATCGATCAACCTGCTTACTACTACTCTGTAACTTATTTCCTTTACTACTCTGTATACTCCCCCTTAGGAGCACACACCAAACTGTACCAAAATAGCTACCACTATACAATGACAACACACATAACACTAACCTCAACAACCAAAAAATGCCACTACCTACTCCCCCTTAGAGGTAACCGCCAATATCAATCTAGAACAAAGAATGAATCTTGAGATCCACTGGACTGATGCATCTCCTTATGCATCTAGTTCAAAAAGGGAGGGGAAATAACCGCCAACTTCTCCTAAATATACTCAAAAGTATCCTTAGGAAGATCCTTAGTGAGTATATCAACAATTTGATCCTTTATAGGCACATATTCAAGCTTTGCTTCATTCTCCACAACCTTCTCTCTCAGATTGTGATACTAAATTGAGATATGTTTTGTCCTTTAATGCATTACCGGGATTTTTGAGGTATTGATTGCACTTGTATTGTCACAGAAGATAGAAATTGGTTCATAATACACTACTCTGATATACTTCAATGTTTTCCTCATCCATAGAACTTGTGTGTAGCAAGATATTGTTGCAATGTACTTAGCCTTTGTAGTAGATAAAGATACTAAATATTGTTTCTTTCTTATCCATTATACCAATCTACATCCAAGAAAGAATGCACCACCACTTGTACTTTTCCTGTCAGCAACACAACCAGCCCAATCTGCATTTGTGTAAGAACTTAGAGTGAAATTAGTATCCTTTAGATACCACAAGCCATGATCCAAATTTCCATTCAAGTATATAAATATCCTCTTCACTGTTGCAACATGTGAATATCTAGGATCTTCTTGAAATCTAGCCACAAGACAAACTGCATGCATGATCATATCTAGTAGTAGTTAGATGTAGCATTCCACCAATCATTGATCTATACTTGCTTTGATCACCCTTGGGAGATTCATCATTCTTGCTCAACTTGCAACCAATAACGATGGGAGTACATATCAATTTAGAGTTTCCATTCCAAACTTCTTCAACATTCCTTTGACATACTTTGAGTGTGAAATGAATATACCTTTGTCTATTTGATTGATTTGTAGCCCAAGGAAGAAATTCATCTCCCAAAACATAGACATCTCAAACTCTTTTTTCATTTATTCTGCAAAATTCTTACACATCTCTTCATTACCTCCAAAAATTATGTCATCAACATACACAACCACAATCAAGATTTGATCTTTTTCAACTTAAAGTAAATATTACTATTTGTAGTACCTTCATTGAATCCTTTTTATATCAAATACTTATCCAACCTTGCATACCAAGCTCTAGGAGCTTGCTTCAATCCATATAATACCTTCTTCAATTTGCAGACCATATTCAGTTTATTTGATAACTGAAATCCTTCGGGTTGTTCCACGTAAACCTCTTCTAATTCTCCATTCAAGAAATCAGACTTCACATCCATTTGATAAACTTTAAGTCCTTATTTGTTGCAAAAGCCAAATACATCCTAATAGCTTTCGTTCTTGCCACTGGAGCAAATGTCTCCTCAAAATCTATTCCTTCAACTTGTGAGTAGCCCTTACACATAAGTATTTCATTGTTTCTTGCAACTTCTCCATTCTCATTTAGTTTGTTTCTGAAAACCCATTTTATTCCAATTATATTTTTGTTTGCAAGTCTTGGGGCAACTTCCCAAGTCTGATTCTTTTCAATTTCCAACAGTTCTTCTTCCATAGCCTTTATCCAATGTTCATCTTTGCATGCCTCAATCACTATTTTTGGCTCAACTTCAGAAAGTAAACATAGATTTACCTCTTCTTTAGTAGCTTTCCTTCTTGTTAACACACCTTTTCTTTTGTCTCCAATGATCTATTCTTCATAATGATTCCTCTTAACATACTTAGGGGTTCTAAGGGCCTTTTCTGGACCTTCTTCCTCTTCAATTTTCACTTCCTTTTCCTTGGCATTTTCTCTTTCTCTACAAATAGGCTCATCTGATTCATATCCATCTATCACCACTAAGTTTTGAAAAATCTTCATCAATAGTGACACTTGCACTCTCAATAATCTTTCTTAGTCTTTTTTTGGAGCATCGGTAGGCTTTTCTTTTAGTAGAATATATAAGGAAGATTCCTTCGTCAGACCTTGCATCAAATTTTCCCAAGTTTTCTTCTTTGCTTCCAAACATTTTGAAGTACTTGACAATAGGGATCCTTCCATACCACAACTCATAGGGAGTCTTTGTGTTATTTCCTTTTTCTTGAAATTTGTTAAGTATATATAAATAGTAGTATGAATTCCTTCTCTCCAGTAGACTTCTGGTAGGTTAGCTTCTTTCATCATAGTCCTTGCAACTTCTTGAACAGTTCTATTTTTTCTTTTGACCACTCCATTTTGCTGAGGAGTTATAGGGACAGACAAGTGCCTCTTTATGCCATGATTCTCACAAAACATGTTAAATTCATTAGAGGTGAACTCTCCACCTCTTTCAAACCTCAAAAACTTTATTTTCATGTCCATTTCATTCTCAACCATAATTTTAAATGCTTTGAAACTATCTAAGGCTTCAAATTTTTTTTTGAGAAAAGTAACCCATGTCATTCTAAAATAATCATCAATCAAAAGCATGAAATACCTATCACCTTGAAGAATTCTTACTCTTTTAGGACCGCAAAGATTTGTATGCACCAACTCTAACAATCTAGTAGAAGATTGTTCTTTTCATTTGAAAATTCTTCTTGTTTGCTTTCCAATATGACAATCCTTGCAGACAACATTGATAGCCTTTGTAATCTTTGGCAGATCTCTCATTAGTTAAACTGAATTGATTCTTACCAGATTATCAAAATTAATGTGACACATCCTCTTGTGCCATAACCAACTTTAATTAATCTAAGTCATAAAGTAATGACCATCAACACCCTTAAGTTGATAGACATTTCCTTATGTCCTTCTTCCAACAATAATCACAGTTTCAGACCCTTTTCTGGTCTCACATCCATCATTCTAAAATATAATATTGTATCCTTTTCCACACATTTGTTAACACTCAAGAGGTTATGTCTTAAACCTTGACATAGTAAACATCATCAGTATTATGCTTGCCATAAAAATTGATTGAACCTAATCCAAATATCTTAACACCAGAATCATCACCAAATCTAACAAGTCCTCCATCATAATTTTCAAGTTTAAAAAAATTACTCTTGTCTTTGGTCATATGGTTATACCATCCACTATCAATGATCCAATAGTTCTTATCCTATCTAGCATGAAAACTAGATACCAAGGTACCTTCAGTCCTTTCCTTTCTCTCTGAAGAGAATTCCTTCACACATCTTTCAGAGTTAGCAAGAATAGATTCATATTTTAAAGCCATGAACAAGCATTCATCATCATCATCATCTCCATAATCAAATTCATCATTAGAAATGCTTGTATCTTCTATAACATAATAATTTTTCTTAATAATTTTACCTTTGTTCTCCTTGTTTTTGTCATTCACAACTTTGTTTGGACATCTTGAAGCATAGTGACCTATCTTTACACAAATAAAAAAAATAAAAGAAAAATTACCTTTGTACCTACCAGTACCCTTTTTCATCCTTCTCACAAATTTAGCTTCCACATCATCAAGATCCTCCTGATCTGATTCTTCAATCTTCTATAATTTTCCCGTCTTAAAAGTAATCTCAACTTTTGCACCATTATTTGCACTGAATTCTCTCATTTCAAATGCAATTAGAGAACCATATGATTGATCTCTAGTATACTGATCTAGATTTTCAAATTCCTCAATAGCATGAACTTTATGACTACAAGCTTTAGGAATGGTTCTGAGAATTTTCTTTACCACTTTTGATTCTTTGAATTTTCCACCAAGACCTCTGATGGAGCTGACCACTTCATCTACCCTTTGCATGTAGCTTGTAATGTTTTCATCTTCAAACATTCACAAGTTCTCAAATGTGATCTTCAGATTCTGCATCTTGGCTTGTTTAACCTTATCATCTCTTTCATAAATGCTTTCCAACTTTGTCCATATTTCTTCAACAATTTTCAAATTCATAACTTTCACTAATTCAAAATTTGTAAGACTACTTAAGAAAGCTTACCTTTCTTTACTATTGCTTTCATAGGCCTTGATTTCAACTCCAGTGCTCAAACCATTTATTGGCATAGTATATCCATTCTTAACTTATTTCCAGACATCATATCCCAACTAACTTAAAAATCCTTCCATCCTTGTTTCTAGAATGCATAGTATGTTCTATCAAACATAAGGATCTCCTTTTTGTGCACCATCCTAGATATACCTTAAGTGGTAAAGCTTTCTTCCAAGTAACCTTGCTTTGATACCAATTGTTGAATGCATAAGACGACTGAGAGGGAGGGGGTGAATTAATTGTACCTTAAAACTTCAAAACCCTCATTAACATTTAGACCCACATTCATTTAATAAACCCTTAATCTATTATGATGAATTAGCATGAAAAGCAAATGATTGAAACTGAAACAACTAAACACCATACACAAGAGAACACTAGATTTATGTGGAAAACCCAAGAAGGGAAAAACTAGAGTGAGGATTAGCTCACAATATAACTAATATCAACATCGAATACAATAGGGCTCACTACTAGAGGGCTCATTTCCCAAAGAAAAAAAGGCTCACTACAGAATAGAAAAGAATATAGAGAAGAATGTTATATAGAGAAATTCATCTCAATGCAAAAGGAAAATCCATCACAACATCACCAACACCTTTGCAGCTTGACTAAAGAATTGTAGGCACCTTCTCACTGCATCTAGCAGTCTAACACATGAAATATTGTACTATATTTCTCAAATTCATACTAACATTTTTCAATTCACATCTCCCTTGTCTATATCATCATTCCTCAACAACTCAACTCTTATTTATACCATGGTCAACATTGAAACCATTCTCCAAGGTCGGCTATGCACATCAACCGTGCAAATTTAAATTAGGTCACTGCCAAAACACTTCCATGGTAGATAGAAGTGAAAGCATACCACATCACACCTTGCCTGGGACCCAAATTTATAACAACATGCTATAACATGCTTCTATAAACAATAAACATTCACCACAATTAGTGTAAACAATAGGTTGGCTATTACCAATGTAAACACCATTAAACTTTTAAGTACATGCTTCCTTTGATGAAATATGACTTGTGAACCACATACCATGCTTGAACATGATCTAAACTATTCTACAAACACCCTAAAATCCAAAAAAATCCTTTGTAACAACTTCCACCTAAAGAATGTACACACTTAATAGATCCAGACAACTTTGCCATACACTATAACTCAAGAAACTGACTTCTGAAGCACCAAACCATAAACCACCTCAAATGAAGAAAGATACCAATGCTATCAATACTCCATATCTGCAAGACCTAAAATATAACTATGAAGAAATGCAAAGCAAAAACATTTCTCTCAAACACCTCTGCAATACACAGTTTGCACATTGGTGGACAGAACTTCTTCTGCACAGTGATCCAACATACCAAATCTTGGATATAACACCTTTGAACATCTCTTATCAACATATTTGAACCATACAAATAGATCTTCAACCTAGAAGAAATGTGGAGCAACACAAGAACACAAATTTGTAACCCAAAACAACACTACAACATACTATTTCCTCTTTTTATCAAATTTTCTCAAAAGCACTTGGAAACCAAGAACCAGAGACACATCCTCATCATATTCAACACTTCCTCAACACAACTAAATCAATAGCAACTCAAAATTAGATCATAGAATATTATCAGAACAACACTAAAGGTTGACACTAGTAGCTTTACTAATGACAACATAATGCAACTAATCAAAGCATAGACAATACAAACTGCTCATTCTCAACAATCTCCCTCAATAGTAGTTTCCTTCCATCTCATATAGTTGACACCAATGATAATGTAGGCTTGCTAACATCAATGACAACAACAACTGCTCATACTTGCAACACATTGAGGTTCTGTAATCTCTCTTGTTGTGCTATTGACAAGTCCATGCCCAATTGAAGAGTTGTTCTCAGTTTTTTGTACTCAAATTCAATAGGAAGTACTACTTTCTTTCCATACACCAATTCATATGATGTAAATCATTTTATGGTTTTCCAAGTTTTCCTATAGGCCACAACTACCTTAGGCAACTTAGCTGCCCAATATTTCCTATGAACTTGTATTGTCTTTGTTAGAATATTTTCAATCTTCTTGTTTGTGACTTCCACTTGTCTATTACCTTGAGGGTGGTAAGGTGTAGACTTCCTATGTCTGATCTCATACTCTTGAACCAATTTTGTGATCAACTCTGATGTGATCCAGGGTCCTTTGTCTGTGACAATTTCCCTTGGAACTTTGTATCTTGCAAATATGTCTTCATAGAGAAACTTTGATACATTACCATCCATAGCAAATTGTAAAGCCTTAACCTCCACCCATTTTGTAAGGTAATTAATGCATACTAGTATGTACTCCTTATTGTTGGATGTTGGCGATATTGGGCCAATAAAATCGTATCCCCATTTATCAAATGGTGTTATTGTTAACAGTGGCTGCAATGACATTTCATCTATTTTTGTTGGCCTTCCCATTCTTTGACACCTATCACAACCCCTTGTGTACTTTACTACATCCTTATGAAGAGTTGGCCAATAATAGCCAGTCTTGAGAATATTAAGAGTTGTCCTTTTTGCTGCAAAGTGTCCCCCATAGGGTTCATCATGGCATGCTCTGAGAATGTCATATACTTCATCTTCTCTAATACATCTCCTCATAATGTCATATGGACCTATGTAAAATAAGTATCCAACTATCCAAGAGTAGGAAAAACTCTTGTGAACCAATTATCTCTTTTCTCTTGGGGAGAAATGAGGTGGTGTTTGTCTTGTTACTAGATGTTGGAAATATATGTAAACCAAGCTGTATGTAGAGATAGAGAAAATAAATGCTCATTTGGGAATGAATCATCAGCAACATCTTCTTATGATTTGGTTGGTAGTCTCGATAGAAAATTTGCCACTACATTTGCATTTCCTAGCTTGTCTACAATGGTAATGTCAAATTCCTAAAGAAACAATAACCACCTTACAAGCCTGCCACCAACCACTAGTTTGTTCATTAGATACTTGATTGTTGTATGGTCAGTGTGTATGAACACTAGATATCCTATAATATGATGTCTAAATTTGTTTATTGCATATACCACTACCAACATCTCCTTCTCTGTCACTATATAATTGAGTTTTTTCCCTTGTAGATTTTTGTTAATGTAATATATGGCATACTCCTTGTTGCCTTCTTTCTTCCCAAGTACAACTCCTATAGAAAAATTAGAATTATCTGTATGGATATGGAAAGGTAAGGCCCAATTCGGTCCTCTCAAGGTAGGGGTTTTAGTCAATGTTGTTTTGTTTGCTTTAAAAGAGTGTTGACAAGCAGTTGTCCATTCAAATTCTACATCTTTGAAAAGTAAAACAAATAGTGGAGCTGCAAGTTTTCCAAAGTATTGAATGAATCTTCTATAATTCCCAGCATGTCCTAGGAAAATTTTAACATCTTTTTGGCTTTGAGGTGCAGGGAGTGTTGAGATGACTTCAATTTTGTTGGGGTCCACTTGAATTCCTTCATTTGACACAAAATATCCCAATACATTCCCTTCTATCATAATCATGAAACATTTTCGTGCTCAGGGATAAGTTGTGTTCATGACACCTTTTCAACACCTTCTCTAGATTGCCAAGTGCTTCATCATATGTATTCCCATATGTTGTGAAATAATCCATGTAAACCTCCATAGAATCATGGGAAAAGTTTGAGAATATACTCATTACTACCCTCTAGAAAGTGGTTGGTGCATTACATAGGCCAAATGGTAGGACATAATAAGCATATTTGTCCCAAGGGCATGTAAATATTGTCTTGTCCTGATCTTCTGTGGCAATCTTAATTTGGTTGTAGCCACTAAATCCATCCAAAAAAGGAGAAGTAATTTTTTCCTGCTAATGAATCAAGCTCTTGGTCAATGGAGGGGAGTGGAAAGTGGTCCTTCCTAGTTGCAACATTTAATTCTTAGAAGTCTATACATACTCTCCACTTTCCTTATTTCTTTAGAACAATCACTAGAGGTGACACCCAATGACTATCAGAGATATGATATATAAAGCTTGCATCAAGTAATTTTTGTAATTCTGTTTTAACTATGTCTCTAATTGTAGGGTTCATTCTCCTTTATGGTTGTCTTATGGGTTTAAAACCTTCATTGATGTAAATCTTGTGTATGTAATTTTTTGGGTCTTTCCCCTTCATTTCATGATTATCCCATGCAAAGGCTATTGCATGTGCTTGCAACAAACTCATCAGTGAGGTCTATTGTATATTAATCAATTGATTATTAACATTCAATTTTTTACTTGGCATGATCTATAAATTCTTGGATATTGTTTGCACTGATGAGATTTCAAGTCCTACCATGTTTGGAATACATTGGTGAGGTAATAAATTGTGAAATATTTGGGAAATTAACTCAAATGAACTAGCAAGGATAATATTTTGCAGGGGATCCTACAAACATGTCAAGCAGTCCTGATGTTGTGAGTCCCTACCATAGTCATTTTGCATGATGTTTACTATCAAGTCATCCTCATCTTGGTGTTCTAACAAGGGATTGCGTTCAATAGTCATCAAGGTCTACAAGGAGTATTGATCCTCCTCATTTAGGGTAGGCCAAATGGTTTATTCTAGGTCTACATGTGGTTGGGTTGGTGGATAAAGGACTAATTTCTTAGTCACATTTACATTAGAGACAATCATATTCCTAGACCTGCAACCTATGCCAGCCAAGGTCTTCCTAAAATGAGTGGTAACCTGCAAGATTAGCCTTTGGATGCAACACCATGAAATTTATAGTGTACTCCCATGAATCCAGTGTTATTACCAAGTCTTCAATTATATCCTTAGGTTTTAATGTGGACCTATCTACCAACCAGTGTAGAACAGTAGGTGTAGGTCCGAGTTTTATCAATTGTAACAACTTCATAGTCTCTTTGGTCATTACATTAATAAATGCTCCCAAGTCAGTTAGGGTGTTCTTAATGAGAGTGTTATTTATCTTTACATCCACTACAAGACTCATAGGGTCTGCATACTTGGGGACAGTTATGTTTCCCAATATGATGTTTGCGAAATTTCCTAGGACTTGTACAGTCTGAGGATCTTTCCTCTTTCTACCTAGATTTTCAAGGCAAAATTCTCTCACTATTTTGGTATAGATAGGAACCTCCTTAATGGCTTGGATAAGGGGTATTTTGATACAAACATCTTTAAGTTGTCTCAACAAGTCAATTTTAGCTTGTGTTTGATGTTTTTGAATTGTTAATCTTTCAAGGAATGGGGGCTCTAGACTTGGATTGGTTTGGTTATCCTAATTTGACTCAAGCTCCTTAGGCTGATTGTCCAAGGTTTCTACTAGGGGTTCTTCATCAATCAATTAAGTTATTTGAGAGGATGAAGGTCCAGCCAAATTTTTCCTTGATTTGAGGTGGACATCACTCACCTCTACCCCATAATCAGGGTATTGAACAACTTCATTAGTGTAGGCCTGCTGAACATTCTTATTATTGGGGTTAGGTGTAGGCTATGTTGGAAAATGAGGTGCTCTAGGTGGCTATGGTGTTGGATTTGTTGGCTTTGGCATAATGGCTTGTTGTTGTGGCTGCAAAGGTTGTTGTGGCTATTGATAATTCATGTTTTTGTGTTTCCATTGTTGGCCTGTTTGCCACTGGCGTGTCCATTGGGAATTATAGTTAGATTCTTGAAAATTTTGTGATGGCCACATATTTTTCTATTGTTGGTTCCAATTGATTTGAGGAATTTTCTATTGTTGGTTTTGCATATTGACCCAATACTGAGGATTCCAATTAGGAAGATTTGAATTGTTACTAGGAAATGACATGTTATAATTCAAAGGATCTTGGGGCATACCTTGTCTCGACTTCCATGGTTTCCTTTGAGCTATGTAGAATACTTGTCCATCTTCTCCTTTCAATGCATGAAAGTCTGGTGTCCCTTCAGAGATACGTGCCACCTTCTTGTATTTGCAGTTAGTCCTTCTTTGTTGATAATGTGGGAAGTATACTGTAAGAGCTACTTATGCCTGCTCTTGCTTCTTTTTGATATGGAGGGTATCTAGTTGTGTAGCTAGATGGCTGATAATATCATCCTTCATGTTTGATAGAATATTACTCAATTCAACTCTAGAAAATCCATTAGATGGTTTGATGATGGAAGATGCCCTATCTCCTCTAACCTTCTTTGTGAAAGACCTTGAATAATTCATGTATGCCTTGCAAATATCCCAAATGGTGCTTGAGAGATATCTCTTGCCCCAATGAGGTTAAGTGCATCCATGCAATCCTCATTAACCCCCCTTAAGAATATTAGTTTTAAAGACTCATTAGAGAGTATGTTCTGGTGGGATTTATTAAGGCAAAACTAAAACCTTTTCATGTAGTCTTCCAAGGAATCTCTCTTTCTGTCTATTCCTCTACAATAGTCTTGGTACTTCTCTAGGAACTTTGTCTTCATAGTATTCCAATTTGGAACAACATCTCTTCCCAAACCGATAAACCATCTTAGAGCAACATCCTTGAGGGTTGCTAGAAATAGTTTGAGCCTATGTGCATCTATAGTATAATCATAACTTTTGCATGACACATCAAACTCTAAAAGGAATGTATCTAGGTCCTCCATGACTAACCCATAGAAGATAGGTAATGTTGAAGTTGGTCAATATAATATTTCTCTCTTGGTTGGAAATGGGGGACTCAAAGGTTACATGCTCTTGTGGGTCTTCTATTGTAGCATCACCCATGGTGATGATATGTGTATGGGAAGTCTCCTCTATATCTGACATGGATATTGGTGTTAGGGATGATTCTTTTTTAGGAATACCCTCACTTTGTTCACTATGATCACTAGTATCGTCTAAAGCTTCGTGCGTTGAGGGGAGAAATCTTCCTAGATCTTCTCGCCACCTCCGCATCCAATAGTTGTTGCTCTTTGGATCAACAACTCCTGCATATTGTTAGTAAATAATTTTTGTATTGATAACTACATCCTAATTACCCTTATGTTGAAGACAAAATTCTAATTATGAAATCTTGAAATAACACAAGAGAATCCTGAATGTAGCACCATCCCAAACAATGATGCCAAAAATGTAAGGCATCACTTATGTCCAGTCAACTTGGTGTTAGAAACACAATTTAGAGGAAGGGTTCCTAACTGAACAGTCCACTAAAACCTTACAAAGACTCCATTAAATTATCAATAGAGCTTCATAAGCTTTTGATGATGTTGGCACTCTATGTGCATTCCAGACTCTACATGACCTATATCATCAAGTATAGGTGGTTTACACATGTACAAGAAAATTGTAAAGGTTGGAAAAGGAAAATAAAGCATAAACTACAAAACAAGGAAAATAACTTAATCTACTTCTAATTCTTACTTCTAACTATTTGACTCACTCCAAAGGATGACTCAATGATGCATTACAAAACTTAAATCATAAGACTAAATATCATTCACGTGCATGTAATGAAGAATCTATTGAAATGAATGTAATAATGTAAACATCTAAATTAATGAAATAAATTAAGGTAGGTGAAAAATAACTCGAGTGGCCCTTTCTTAAGCTATTGTACCCATGGGAGAAACCAAATATGTGCTACTTGATTCAACTAATCATAATAGTAAACTTGAACATCTTTATTGCATATAATTGAACTCTACAATCTGACAAGAATCTTCACATATTTCTCATTCATGAATACATAATGGGAAAATAACAAAGATATTATTTGTGAAACAAAACTATAACTATCCAAACATATATCTTCCAACTAGATCTACTCCTCAACCACCAATCCAGCTATATAGGTTCGAGAGGAGGTTTATTTACATAAGGGCTGTAAATAGAAATTAAATGAAGATGTCCACTCTCCTTCAAAATAGAGAGATACAAAGTATTTGCAACTAAAACTATAACTAAAAAAGATAGAAGAAGACAAATAGGTTTGCAACTCTTCTTTAATGACATGTGACAAAGACATGCTTTGTGCAAACGGCCACGCCAATTTCCTGATTACTGCAAACTTCTTCTTTCCTCCATTATCTTATTGAATGCTCTAATGAATCACAATTGAACACTCCACTAATCATTTCCATCATTTCTGCAACTGTCACATTTCCAACAACATTGGAATCTCCCCTAAAATTGGGTTAAAATCCTTTGGTTGCGAGTTGAGTTCTCCAGTTGTCGTGGGTTGCAATTCTTCTGGCTACAAGGAGTTAGTTTCATCTAAAACACACATACCATTAACAATCATGAATTAAACATAGATTCACACTAAATTCCATACACATTCACACATTCATCCATCAAACATCATCATATCATAATCACATTTCCACTCATCAAAATCCGGTTTGGATGGTATAAAAGATATAAAAGGTATATAAGTTCAGGAATGCATATGAAATAAGCAGGTTAAAGTGTTTAAAAGATATGAACCAAGCAAGAGAAAACTAACTATTAATCAAGCTCATACCATTAAAAATCATGAATTAAACACAGATTCACACTAAATTCCATACACATTCACATATTCATCCATGCAAACTTCATCATATCATAATCACATTTCCACTCATCAAAGTCTGGTTTGGATGGCATAAAAGATATAAAAGGTATATAAGTTTAGGAATGTATGAAATAAGCAGGTTAAAGTGTTTAAAAGATATGAACCATATAAGAGAAAAATAACTATTAATCAAGCTCACCAGTTCCTAATTCATCAGCTACAAAAATAGGCAAAGGAAAATAAAAGGATGATTGACCAAAGATGAACGCAAACAAAAATACAGTGAATTCATCCCTAGGAATAAAATGCATTTTCCAAATACATCTCTGAAGTAAAAAAATGTTCATAAGAAAAATATTGTCAATGCCTTAGAACAAAATAAATATAATGATGTAGCAAATGAGAAACATAAGGCAACTAATGAAGCAAAAAATGAGAAACATAAGACAACTAAGGAAGGAAAAATTAGAAACATAAGATAAATAGGGAAGTTAGAAATACAACTGAGTTGAGACAAGTTGCAACTAGTGGTTAGGCAATTCTTTTTATCACTAACACTAGTGTTATGACAATCTTATTGTCTATTTCCCTAGCTACTTATGAACCCATTGACATGGTACAAGCATTAGGCTAATTAAAGGTCTAACTGTCTATTAGGGAATTACCAAGGATCCTTGAGCATAAGGAGATGGAATTACTTTATCTCATTTCCCCTACTATTTTTTTATCAACCACGTGAATCTGTAAATGTTCCCAAAGATGAGATTGATCAATATTTACAAGAGGTGCCTAATATTTACTTGGGAATTATGTCTATAGGTAAAAAAAAAATGCAATTAACCCATTATACACATTGTTACATATAAATGGTTTGTTGGTACATAGTTTTATGATAGATTCTAGAGCACCCAACAATTTAATGTCATTAGAAATGACGAACTAGCTAGGCTTGCAAGTTTCAAAGTCTTTTGGAAAGTATTTTTCCATGGATTCTAATGAAGTAAATGTAATTGAGGTAATAAATTACATTGAAGTACAACTTTTTGCATACCCCAGTAAAAATAAATAGATATTATTATAGTTGATTGCCTAAATGGTGTATGTTGTTGTACAAGAAGTGGGTAGCCTCAATTGGTTGTAGTAGCTAGATGCACCTATCTTGTTATACATACAATTGCATGGAAGAGAGGTATAATTACATAGAGAGAAGATCTTACAAATTGTGGAGAGCTCTAGATGGAAAAAACTCTGCCTTTCACTTCTTGATGGAGCCCACCGCCTTTGTAGGGTACTGTGATGTTGAGTTTGAGAAAAAGGTTGACTCTGAATTTATTTCCCTTGCATCAATATCCACAAAATTACGCACTTGAACATTTAATTTGATGGTGTATCTTAAGAAAAGGAAATGGTGTTGAGTTGTATTAGAGTCCCAAGTGAGCAAAAACTATAAGTTCATGCTCAAGTTGAACTTTGAGTGCACCAATAGTGTGGCTAAGTATGAAGCTACATTGTTTGGTTTGAATGTGGTATCCAAATATGTAATCAAATGAATTAGAGTGAATGTTGATCCATAATTTGCGGTGTCTCAAGTTAGGGGCACCTATGTTCTTTCAAAAAGAAAATATTAAGAATTTTTAAGAATATTATGTGGGGTACTATTGAGTTGTTTGTTGCATTCAACATCAAATGGGTTGAGAGAGATAATAATATAATATTTTATGTCCTTGATTTATTAGCCTCAATATTTGATGCTTCCTTTACCTCCCCTCAATGCAGGTATGATCTTAAAATTCTTACTAGACCTAGTATTCTAGACACCATTTACAATTGGTAGGTCTTCAATTATGATTAACATATATATGACTTCTTTAATTGCATTATTCAATTGGAGATCCAACTCATTGACTAAAACAACCCATGTTGAAGACGGATGAAGAAGGTAAGGATACTCTTTATGGAAATGAAATTATTGAACCCAAAAAAGATATTATTCCAAGAGGACTTGTTGCTTTAGAAAGAATGTTTGACAATGTTGATTGTTATAAAACAAGAAATAATTATGTTAATGAAGAACATGTAAAAGGTGTGAATATAGGAACATAATCAACTCCTAAGATTATCTGCATTGGTAAAATATTAAACCAACAGAGAAATTTTTTGATAGCATTCATTAAGAAGATATAAAAAATGCTTTCCTTGGTATTATGATGAATTGAAGGCTTATAGGGAATATTTTTTCTAGCATACCATTCCATTGGAGCTTGGTAAAAAGTCATTTTTCATTGAAGAAACATCCTATCAACCCCACTCTTTCCCCTCAGATGCAAAAATAAATGATGAAAACAAAAGAGGGAGGCATTATTAAATTGATTAGACATTTAGAGCGCATCTCATACCTTGTTCTAGTCAAAAATAAGAATGGGGATATTAGGTTATGTGGATTTCCCAAAACTTTAAATATCACCCTCAAGGACAATATCTTCTACCTAGTATGACCATTTTGTAGGTAAAGAGGTCATAGATAATTCTATGATGGATTCCTTCTGAGTTACAATCGTGCTATGGTCAAAGACTCTAGGTAGCATAAACAATCTTCAACATATGGGAAACATTCATATATGTTTATATGTCATTTAGCTTAAATAATATTGAACCCATATTTCAAAGAGATATAACAGTTGCCTTTAAAATCCTTATAAGTGAAATTGTGGTTGTCTACCAAGATAATTTGAATGCATACTCCAAGGATCAAAAATATCATTGTAAACATTTGGAATTGATCTTCTAGATGTGTTTAGAATATGAAATATCTTTGAATCCCAAGAAATGTATTTTTGTTCAGAAGAAGGTAAGCTCATTGGGCATATTGTGTCTTTGGAGGGGGTAAGAATTGATCCAAAACAAGTCAAATCAATTGAACTTATTTTGTAACCCAAAATTATCAAAGGTAGTCCAATCATTCTTTGAGCAAATAAATTTTGTTAGTAGGTTTGTTCCTAGCTTTGTTGAGAAAACTAAGGCCATCTCCAAAGTGTTGAAAAGGACAATATTCATTTTGGGGACAAGGAATCAAGTGATTCCTTTTTAGAAATTAAAGATGCACTCAAGAAGGCATCGGTGTTGCCAAGACTAAATTATTTGAATCCTTTTCAATTATTTTCCTTTTCATCGTTTTATACTATTGTTATTGTTTTTTTATAGAAGAATATTGAGGGATATGAACAAACAATAGCCTTCTTCAGTAAATCCTTATGAGATGTTGAATTCAATATTCCATAATGGAAAAGCATGCATATGCTCTTGTTATAAGGTAAAGAATTTTAGAGCTTATCTTCTAGGAACCAAAATCATAGTCTTTGTGCCAACATAACAAGTTGAGATATCTTCAAGGCAATAGGAAGCATAAAATGATGGATCAATAAGATCCAAGAGATGGAGGTGAAGAGCTAAATAAAATTCAGTTAGGGGTCAAGGCTTAGCTTAAATTAATGATTGATGCCAATTTGATGCTACTTCAGTCCATCAAGTCATGGCTCTAACCTATCTTTGGTCCCATAGTTGAAGGATTGTCCTTGTGTAATGGCATAAAATTTGCACCTAGGCAAATTTCCCACTAATTTACCCTCAATTTAGCCTTACAAGTTTGATAATGTAAATACTTGTTGCTTTTGTCCCACTTTTCCCTTGTGTCCTTTGCCATCTGCGTCGATGAGGGATTTTTTTGGGGACATGCGCACTATAGGGATGTCCACGCATCGCACTACCATCTTGATAAGATTCCTACATCATGAAGTAGCAAAACATTACGATTCCTTTTTTTACCACCGTGGAATGTAACATTCCCTACCAAATCGTAAACGACCAAAAATGACTATTTGCCTCCATTTTTACCATTTTGAACATCTATCAATTCAATTATTTCACTTCTTCACTCTCTCCATTAATTCTTGCAACATTCTTGATCATTCTAACACTTCTCTTAGCTTCTTTATCACTCTCTTGTCAGCTGCTAACTTTCTATAGCCTCTTTGTTGATGGTGGTGTTTTCTGCACAAAGAATAACTCAAATAGAATGCAATATTCTTATCTCTTGGAAAGGTTATTTCCAAATAATAAATCATCAAAATCACCCCTAAGGTCTCTCGTAAGTTAGGTCATAACAATGCATAAAACAACTCGTGATAAAATGTGAAATTGCCGGGTAACTGGGCTAATCGGATCTTACTACAAGCAACCGGCTCTCTAATTTTATCGAGATCCTCGGATAATATGATGATCTTAAAACCCTAAATCTAACCAAATAATAAAGAAACAACAAAAGATAGGGATGCAAGGAAGTAACAAAATCTAAACTATTGCAGGGACAAGCAATGCAAATGACAAATATCTGGAATGGACCTATCTCAAAAACCAATTCCTGTTCGACCCACAAGGCAATCTTACAAGAACAGTGCAATCTTCTGAGGAATACAGATTTTCAAATCATAGACTTGCATCTACAACCGAACTTAAGCACATTTGAATATACGGTCCAGGTTGACTTCACTAGCCTACTACAATCAGATAGTTACTGGGAGTATAGACCAGAGATAGCTACCAACATTCCAAATATGAAATCACATACACCATTTATCCAACTAAACTGATTTATTTCTAACCTTAAAACCCTAGATCTTCAAGCAATGTAAAAGATAGAACAAAAGAACCATGCAAGATGAGATAACACAAAGGATTTCACCAGGAATAACCACAATTCCTTCAATTGTATTAATCACCAAATGCTGCAACAATTCAACTATTCTGAATATGGTCTTTGCTTCAAGAAATTCTAAAACTCTAACTATTGCTCCTGCTAATCTCTATTACTGTCTTGCTAATGTCTATATCAATTTTCTGAACTGAACCCTTACAATGAGGCAAAAATGCCAACTTATACTAAAATTCCCCCCCAAAACATGTCGGCCCAAATGCCCAAAACATTTCTTACAAAAATAATAAAACCGCCAAAACAGGTCGCCAAGGAAACAAACTAAGACACACATTTAATGCCATCATCCAAGTCTGCCAAGGCACAGTCCCCAAGGAAGTCCGGTCCAATGCATGCCCTATGATAATAGGGAAGCACAAATCTCGAAGTTAACACTAACTGCCGCTCCCTTTGTCTTTCCTCTGCGCTGGTGACCCTTGGACCTTCGAGAATATCCCCTCCAGCTCAGCAATAGGTGGCAATGGCAAAACCTTGAGCTGACATTTAATCGCATCAATTCCTTCATTGGATCACTCAATAGTTTTCTTCCAGTCCTCCTTGCTGGCCATGTACCTGTCTATCACTGCCAAGTAGGTAGCTGCATCATCAAACATATGGCCGGTAACAACCTCATCAGAATTTGGGGCATAAATCTCATACCACCATTCCTTCAACTGATCCAAACTCAGGTACTTGGGAGCTATTTTATTCCTCCCTGTCATGACTTCAAAAAAGGCAATGCAACCATCATAGATTGCAGTAAGGTCAGCATCAATGGATTTTCTTCGTTTCTATATCTTTTTCAGGCTTCCTTGCCGGATCTGCAACGCCTCGAACCATTCCCATGGTTCATCCAATCTGGCAGAGGGAAGAATTCCATCTTTACCCAACTGATCCTTGCCATGTCCAAGAATTATCTTTGTCTTCTGCAGCAGGAGGTCGACATCATTCTTATCCTGAGAGAGGATGCTCTCTAATAGTTCCTTTCCCCGGACTGCATTCTTGCCAACAGACAGCATCTCCTTAATAGCTTCATCCCCCTATGTCTGAACACTCATCAACCAGTCGGTGGCAGCTTGCGCAGAGGCCTTCATCTTTTCAATGCCGAATATTGTCTCCTTTGGCAGAAATCTGGGAGTAGAAGAGGAGGACGGATGGAGGGACTGTAGAGGTTTCATGACCTCTTCTAAGCTTTTCCTTAACCTCTCATTTTCTCTTTTCAACTCCCGTTTTGACTGGGTCTCCTTCTTTAATCTGTCCACAATTACCGCACTTGACCCCTCAAATTCCCTAATGTCCCCGCCTAGGGAGGCTTCATCTGTTAATGGTTTGGATGTTGTAATCCTGGCCTGTTACCTCATCTCTCGTTTTGTCTGCAGCAGGGGTGGCGATGTGAACTACTCGGTTGTGCACCTCATCTCTTTCCACCCGGGAAATTACCCTCGCAGCCTTCTTCTTCTTCCCTTTACCGATTTGAGATAACATTGCATCCCAGTCAAGAGGAGTGTCTTCTACGATCACTTGTTTCTTCTTTGCTATTTCCTTCTCCAGCCAGTCCGGGGCTACAGGGTCCGTCCGGATTCCTTCTATATCAGTTTTCCCCGGGTTTTCTGTGGCTTTTTCTCCTTCTGCATCTGTCGCCTCGACTTCCTCCTCGGCTATTGCCTTGTCATCATCTTTCTCCGGAGGTTGTTCACCTATAGTCTACCCTTCAAGTCCTAATTTGGGGATGTAACGGCATGGAGTTCGAAAGGGTTTCCTCCGGCTCCCGTGGATCCGCTGCCTTTCTCACTCTCCGGAGAATCCTCGTACTGCACCAAGGGAGAAGTGTGCCTTTCCTCTGTTTCCACATCGAGCTCGGCAGCCTCACTGAATAATGTTCCTTCTTTGAATGGTTCTGCCTCTCCGCTGATTTCCTGTTCATCCGGATTCTCCGGTTCTGTTACACTCTGTGGAGGAGAGACAGGCTTGTCCTGTTCTTTAGCTGGCAATATTGGAGAAGAATCCCTGGATTGTGCGGCATCCTTTGGGGAAGGAGTTCTGGATCTTCTGGTATACACTTTGGTCTTCTCCCCTTCGGAGCTCTCCACATCCACAACTGGAGGTTCATCCTCCGAAGCAGTTTGGTCTTTCTTCTTGGCCACCCTTGTAGTTCTGGCTTTCTTTGGTGGCGGAGGAGCATCCTCTCCTTCAGTTTTCTCTGCTTCTTCCTCATCTGAGGACTTGCTGATTGTCAGGGTCTTCCACCTGCGCTTACCAATTGGTTTCCTTTTTGCTGCAGGTTGAGTTCCCTTAGAACCTCTAACCTTGATTTTGAAAGGGGAAGTTTTAGCTGTTTTCCCTTTGGGGTCCTCTTCCTCGGATTCTTCAGAAGTGGACATGGGGTTAAGATTCCCCATCAAATCGAAGGTACAAGGCACCTTGGCACTCTCTAACACCCAGACTTCATGCCTTATCCAAGACAAAGTAAATCTTAACACTGGAGCCATCAAGTCTTCCAACTCTGTCACCTCAGGCTCATTCCAATCAATATCTGCCACTGACCTGTCCTTAATGGGCTCATAAATATGGTCCTGGACCAGTTTTCCATCATCATCCAAATTTTGATCCGTAATCACCTTCACATTATATTGTCTGGATTGGCTCTACAGTACTTCTGAATACCTTTTCTTCCTCGCATCAAGTCCATCCTTGATGTTGACCCAGTAGTCCTCCAAGTCCTCCTTATGCCTAAATTCCTGGGTAGCTCTCTTCTATGCCTCTCCGGTTATATCAAAGTTCATTCTCTTTGAATGGAAAGAGAATCCATATGCGGCCAACTCCTCACCCGCAGTGTGAGCTGATTGGATGGACGGGCACATCTCCCCCATGCCAATCCCAAGAGGGAAGCCACTTCCAAAGCTACAGCTTCTCCTCTCTACCCATCGTGATCAACTCTACAAATTTGTCTTTACTACCTCTTAGTGGTGCACTATGTGGCTGATACCTAGGCAATCTGTAGGGTGCAACGGGGCATCCATCAATCTGGAGATAAGTGAAGGTGGGGAACTGGATAAACCATGCCCCGTAATTCTTAATCAATCCTTTGGCCCCATCAGACAATCTAATGTGCTCTGCATTCTGAAGGGTCCGGGTAATGTGCATGGTGAAGGCATCATTAGCCCTCCTATAATCTCCATGTCCCAAATGTAGTTCCGGATAGACCTCGTAGATGATGTCTTGTCCAATGGTTCCCGCCGGAGTGAGTCCCTTGTAAGGATAGGAGATGGCCAGTACGTATATGACATAGGAGGACATGGTGAACTTCTTTCCCTCCAAGACATTCCTTAATTGTTTGTCTATTTCTGCACTGATGAGACCTGCCCAGTGATAATTTGTCCCTTGGCCCATCTTGGTGATCACATGGACCATCCAATTTTCCAATACTCCGGCAGTTTTAAGTCCGGCCACCCTGCTCAACAATGTAATAGCATCATAGATATCCGGCCTGAACTTCACCCTGTGCAACTGTTTAGGAAACTTGGAGTGGTGGGATTTTGGCTTCTCCAGCCATGAATTATCGACTGCTGAGCTCCTTAATCGCTCTTCGTTTCCTCATAGTATGTTCCGGAGTCGCGGTCACTGCTTAAGGTACAAACCGGCGGGAGATTCGACAGTCAAGGTCTGCAATGGATGTCGGATCGGGAATTGGCTAAGACTCGCCCTCTAGTCAATTCACCATCCGTGATATCAAAAGTTGCACGCCCAGTACCACTCCAAGATCAACCTTCAGAGAATCGATCATTGAGGGAATCCTCGCCTACATGCAATTCAACCTTAATCTATCATTCCTGCCCCTAAAGGTGACTGTCCTTCTCACCGCTCTTTTGTTTGAATTCCTCATAGCGCCAGGCACCGATGTTGGTATCGGACGCATCAGCCCACACGGAGGATATCTTGCTCTCTAGAACCTAAATTTTCATGTCCAATCCTAACCTTTTTGTCTCAGAAACTGAAGATGCCCCGACACCACCTTTGGATTTCCCAACAGCAGCTTTGCTTGATTCAGCCTGCACATTAAAGAATTACCATTAAAATCCAAATATTGAGCTCATATCAATCCCAAGGGTTAGCACACGTCATATAAATCCATTAAAATCAATTGTTAATTGCCAATCTTTCGGGATCCGGAGAAATCAAATAATCCAGGAAAATCATGTAAACCGGGAAAATACCGTCAGGGTGAAATTTTGGAGAAATCCGACCCAGATGGATTCCTGCTGCCAAAGCACTATTAACCATATAAATCATTAATACGCTCAGAAAATTGAAGGATAATCGTTAATTTTACTTATTGGCAACAAGAAATAAGCATGAATAATCATTCCATCAATCCTATCATCGAAATATACAAAAGAATGCAACTAGACAGGAAATTCGGAAAAATCCGGATGGAACGGATTTTCGCGGACAGCATCAAATGCACCGGAGACTAACCCTGTCCGCGGAATAAGCCCAAACCGGGAAAATCCGGGAGCAAGGAAACTCTGCGACAGCCTCAGAAACCCGAAAAATGGCAAAACATACACCAAAACCCAAGCGACCATGGGATCTCCACTACCTGATCTCAAATGATCTTAAAACCCACGATAATCAACAATCTCGAGTATGCAAAGGATTCCAACTCCCACAAGCCCTCAAAGGAGAAATCCTCATGCTAAAACGATGACGCCCTAAATCGAATAACCACCCTTTCTGCCATTAAAACCAGAGCAAGCTTTCAGGTTAAAAATATTGGTTCATGATTTACCTAAAAGCCCTCTAATCCTCACAGGACGGGGAAGCCAACACAACGCGGGGCGAAAATCACTCAAGCACAAGATAAAACCCTTCATTCTATTCGAAATGCCGAGGAAACCCTAAATCCGCATGGTAACACATCTCGCGCCCAAAAGAAACAAGGAGTCCGATCCAGAACACCATCTAAAGGATAAATATGCACTCGAACGGTCAAACAAAGCCCATGGGAACACGAGAGATGGGTTCAATAGTAAAAAATGGATCAACCCCGACTGTATGAAAACAAAACCAAAACAAGGGCCGACCGCAAATTCAACAATACCCAATATAAGGAAACCCCAAATCATCACGCAAGCAAAGGGAGGAGCAACGAATACATACCATGGATCAAAGCGAGCAGAAACTGAACTCAGAAAATCGACCACGTAGCAAACACGTCCAAGCACAAAGATATCGGTAGCAACACTCAAACAATCCTCACGTGAACAAACCCAAGATCAATTCTCAAAGCTCAATTGAAAGT
>VDFB02079491.1:0-19789 GCA_007258455.2 Sequoia sempervirens | reverse complement strand
AAGGCACGACCGAATCTCTAAATCCGCTCTAGTTGAACACTCCGCTAAGACAAAGCATCACATTGCTTTAGAAAACACCAAAATCTTGTTCACTGAAGATAACTTCTTTAAGAGAAAACTTAAAGAGGCCATTGAAATCCACAACCACCCTTCCAACCTCAACCGGGATGGAGGTTGGGCTCTAAGTTTCTCCTGGAAACCCTTATTAAATAGCATCAATGTCATCCCCCCCAATCCTTCTTGATCCCGCTTTCGCTTCTGGTTCCTCACCCCGTCTCTCCTCTCCTCTCCCGACCCCCCGTCCCCTCCTCTCCTTGCTTGCTTCCTTTTTGGTTTTGTTTCCTTGTCTTTTATTTTCTCTCTGTCATATAGACATATTTATGGTTTGGTGTTTTTATATACTTACTTATATTTATATGTGTATGTTGGTTGCATTGCTCTTTAATTTCTATTTATTATTACTTTTATTTACTTCTCATATTCTCTATTTCATCTTTTTCCTTTTCACTTTCACTTTGTCTCTATTTCTCTTGGCAATTTATTTTTCTTCTTTGGTTTGTTCTTGTTAATTTAATTTTCATCTTTTGATTGCTTCATCTGTAATTTTTATTTATTATCTTTTTTCTATTTACTTAGTATCTATTCTTTTATTTATCACCGATTTCTACTTACTTTACATCTTTAATTATTATTTATTAACTATTTCTATTTTCTTCTCTTCTATTCTATTATTTGTTTTCTCATTTTCTCTATATCATCATTTTCCTTTTACTTTCACTTTGTTTCATTTTCCTCCTGGCAATTTAATTTTCTTCTTTGGTTTGTTCTTGTTAATTTAATTTTCATCTTTTGATTGCTTCATCTTTAATTTTTTATTTATTATCTTTTTTCTATTTACTTCTTGTCTATTCTTTTATTTATTACCGATTTCTACTTACTTTTCATCTTTAATTATTATTTTTAACTATTTCGATTTTCTTCTCATCTTTTCTATTATTTGTTTATTATCTATTTCTATTTACTTCTCATCTCTTATTATTATTTATTATCTTTTCTTTTTCTTTTTATTTCTCATCTTTTCTATTTTATCAAATTTTTTTTTCTCTTTCATTTTGTTGCTTCTATTTTCTATTTTATTCTATTTACTTTCCTTCTATTATTACCTCTATTTACTTTTGTTGATTCTATTATTTACTTTTTTTTTTTGAAAACAAAGGGGTAAAAACTTTATTAGAAATCAGAGAAGAGCATTACAATAATAACCACGGGACCCAGTCCCAGAAAACAAGGCGAAAACCCCACAACATAAAACAAAATCAACTATCCCCATGTATCCTCCTATCCTCTTCCAAGAACCGGTCTAAATCCAGATGCAGCTCAGGGTTAACTTGATCCCAATCCTCAACCTTCCAACCACTATCTTGCTCAGAGGCCCATTTGGCCAAGCAGTCAGCAGCGCGATTCCACTCCCTTGGGATGTGAACAAAGGATGCCTCCTCCATCCGAGAACTAACTTGAAGAATCCGTTGAACCACCGAAGCCAACTGCCAATTTATATCAGATATCTTTCGCTCATTCAAGAGATTAATCAAAATCTGTGAATCAGCTTCACATATAACCTTTCTCCATCCTAAAGCAAGGGCCCTCTCAATAGCATGAAGAATTGCTAGACCCTCCATGAAGTTAACAGTCTTCACCCCCTCATGTATAGAGAATAGAAAAATCACCGAACCAGCTGAGTCCCTGCCAACCCCACAAATTCTAGCAGGCCTAGGATTTCCCCTAGAAGAACCATCAGTATTGATCTTTAAAAATCCATTGGGAGGAGGTAACCACCTTCCAACCCGTTGGACCCTCTTTTTCCCATGCCTACAGTTCCTAGAACTGACAAAAGATGAATGAATTTCTTGAAGACCTAGTCTGGCCACCAACTCAGCATCACCTCTCTCCAAGGGGAAAACCACATCACATTTAGCTAAAACAGACTCCTGCACCATTCCAAGCATACGCATCCAAACTTGCCGACCCACCAACTTCTGATCACGAAAAATTCTGCGGTTCCGCTCCAACCAAATCTGCCAAAGCAGAAAGGTAGGGCCCACGAACCAAACTTCCTGCAAAAAGGAAGCCATAGAAGGAGGTCTTCCCATACTATCCTAGAATTCAACCAAAGAGCACGCATGAATACAAGGAAGCTTCCACACCTCCCACCACCAATGCCAAAGCTGCACAACAAAGGGGCACCGGAAGAACAAATGCGAAGAATCCTCTTCCGCTCCCCCACACAAAACACAAATTGAAGGTCCTTGAAATCCCCGTTTACGAATGTTATCCCAGGTCAAGCACCTATTCCAAGCCAAAGTCCAAACAAAGCAGTTGCATTTAGGCCATGAGAGTTTATTCCACACCCTTTTCCACCAATGAACCTCTGCCCCAGTTAGCTTCTGAGCCAATAACACCTGATAACCAGAAGCAACAGAGTAAACCCCCTTAGGATTATGGGTCCAAGCAAGAATATCTTCTTCCAGAAGAGAACTACAACTCCTACTATGAAGAATCTTGTGAAGCTCAGCACTTTCTTCCGCAAGTCCCAAATCTGGCCACTCTGCGGGATCCTTCCAATGAGCTACCTCCAACTGACCAAAAGAAGCAACAGACTTGAAGTCACTCACCCTAGCCCAGCCAGCCTCGAGAAATCTTTGGCACAAAGGAAGTAGATTGGGGAACTGAGAAGTAAGTGGAGGGAATCCATCCCAAGAATCCGACCAGAAGAGAGCTTCAGTTCCTCGTCTACAGATCCAAAATAAACCTTCCTTAATAAGCTTTGCACCCTTCTGAAGAGTATTCCAAATCACTGAACCTTTCCCCTCAAGAGGGTAACGAGGAAGATCCTGCCGTGGAATCCCCGGGAAATACTTATGAGATAATATCCTGGCCCACAGCTGATCCTGTTCCACACACCATCTCCAAAATAGCTTAGCAGCCACAGCCACTCCAGATAACGCAGACTGTCGAAGACCAAGACCACCAAATTGCTTTGGGCTGCACACAACATCCCACCTAACCAGGCTCCACTTGGAAGAAGCCAAACTCCCGCCCATAAGAACTGCCTTTCAAGAGAATCCAACTCCCTCAGAAAACCCATCGGAGCCACCTGAAGCATACATCTGTAGGTAGGGAGAGCCTGCACCACCGACTTGAGAAGCTGAACCCGCCCCGCAAAAGACAACCATCTGTGGGTCCAATGATTAACTTTTGCACGGAGCTTATCAATAATATTCTGCCAGGAACCCTTGGGGAGATGGCGAACAGAAATTGGGAAACCCAGATAAGTCAAAGGGAGAACCCCTATCTGAAACCTTAAGATATTAGCAATTCTTCTCTGTATGGGGCTCGGCGTGTTGAAGAAGAATATGGAAGACTTCTCCTCATTAATCAATTGTCCTGAAGCAACAAGATATATGTCCAACACCTGCCTCAAGTTAGTAGCTTCCCTAACAGTAGCCATCCCCATCAGGGCAGTATCATCAACAAACTGCAAATGAGATTGCGGAGGCAAGTCTCCACCCCATCGCCAACCTTGAATGATGCCAAGCTCCACCCTTCTTTTCAACAAACGACCAAGGCCTTCCACAAGAAGCAGAAAAAGATACGGAGAAAGAGGATCCCCTTGGCGCAAACCCCTAGAGGAACCAAAAAGTTCAGAATGATCTCCATTTATCAAAACTGAGAAGGAAACAGATGTGACACAGCTCATGACCCATTGGATCCACTCCTCACCAAAACCAAAAGCAACAAGGATCTTCTGCAAAAAAAGACCATCTAACCCTGTCATAAGCCTTAGCCATATCCAGCTTAATGAACATAGCCTTCTCATGGGAGTTGTCCATGGAGTGGATGGTCTCCGTAGCAATGACAACCCCATCAAGAATCTGCCGACCTGCCACAAATCCACTTGTTCCTCCGAAATCAACACTTTAAGCCACTTCTTCAGTCTCTCAGCCAATAACTTTGAGATGATTTTATAAGCCACATTGCAAAGAGAGATAGGTCGAACTGAGATAACCTATCAGCCCCTTCACACTTGGGTATGAGAGCAAGGAAGGTGGAGTTCAGAGCACGAAGCATCTGTTTATTCCTTTGGGACTCAAGGACAACAGCCAGAAGATCCAACTTTATGATATCCCAGAATTCCTGAAAAAATTCAATCGGGAAACCATCGGGACCAGGAGCTTTACCCTTCTTCATCTGAAACACAATCCCCTCCAGCTCATCAAGAGAGATATCTTTCATCAAATACTCATTCGCCTCCCTAGAGACCAACTGAGGAATACAAGAAAGAACCTGTGCTTCCTCAACAGAGCCCCCTTGTGAATCCTCCCTAAATAAAGTAGCAAAATACTGAGATGCCTCAGCAGAGATTTCTTGAAACGAGGCAAGACGTTCACCCCTATCATTCACCAGAAAAGGAATGGAATTACCATGCCTCCTATCCTTCACAGAATTGAAGAAGAAGGCGGTGTTTTTATCACCTTCCTGTAACCATTCAACCCGGGCCTTTTGCTTCCAATAGATTTCTTCCCGCAATTCAAATTCCTCAACCACTTTCAAAGTCTTAGCCTCCTCCCTTAGAAGATCCTCAGAGGCCCCATTCTCACGAATCAACCGCGTAATATTATTCAACTCCTCCTGTGCGGCAACCTTAGCATGAAAGATATTACCAAAACATCGCCGATTCCACCTTTTAAGCTGATATTTGACAAACTGAAGAAGCTTAGAGAATGTGTACATTGCTGTACCAAAAGTTGGTCTACCAATCCGCCACCACTCAGCCACATAATCATGAAGAGTGGGATCCCGTAACCACATAAGCTGGAACTTGAATGAGGGAGACCGAGGCCCCCGTACAGAGATAATACTAAGCTTAATAGGCCAATGATCAGAACCTCTCCAATCAAGAATTTCAGATCGAGTGGACCATAAGTTTCCAACCCAATAACAGGAAACCAAGAAACGATCTAGCCTCTCAGCAACACACCTCTCACCAATTCTCCTATTATTCCAAGTGAAGCGACCATTACTAGGTAGAACATCAATAAGATTTAATTCAGAAATGCTATCTCTGAATAACAGAGCAGAAGGCTCCAACCTAGGAATTCCACCTCTTTTCTCAGATAATTCCACAATAGCATTAAAATCGCCAGCCATAACCCACGGATGGTAAGGAGCTAAGCTACGAACAAAACGAAGATGGGACCATAGAAGTTGTTTACCCAGAAACTCAACAGGAGCATACACATTAGAGAGGAGAATACACTCACCAGTCTCATACCAAGAGGCGACAAGGGATATAGAGGATCTAGAGGACATCCACCATAGGGGGAAAATCTTCCGAGGGTTCCAAAAGCAAGCCACCCCTCCAGAATCACCAAGAGCCCCCACACACTGGCATTCACCATATTTCCACAGCTTAGGAGCCATGGCCAACATATTATCTACAGATAATTTAGTCTCCTGAAGAAAAAGAACATCCGGAGAATGATTCCTAACCAAATCACGAACAACTTTTTGTCGAGGGCCACTGTTCAAGCCCCTTACATTCCATGAGAGAACAATCATTTCTGGGGGCATGAAAAATGTGAATCAAGAGTCTTGACTGACCCTGACTCCACCAAAGTTTCCCCAGTTAATTTAATCTTCTCCATATCCTTTTTCCTTCCCAGCTTGGAAGTCCTATCACCAACCCCTTTCTTCAGTTCATTTTGCTGAATACCTAAACGAGAGGAGGCCAAAGAGCTCTTCCCCACATCCTTGCCACCTTTCAGGGGCAATGGGGATCCACCTCCACCACTCTTTGAAGCTCCAATAGAAGCTTCTTGTTCAGTCTGGACAATCAATTGTTGATCCGTATCCATCTGCCCAACCCCAATCTCCTGCACATCCTGCATGGCCTCCAATGGTGGCCCATCCTGTCCTGTACCCAAAGTTCCCTGATCCAAGTTCAGCAACCCCGGATTCACTTCCTCCTGGCTGAGATCATCCAGCACCTCAAACCTATTAAAAGTTTCATCATCCTGCCTCTCCCTCAAGGTCCGCTTCTGGCCCCGATTCCTATTGCGAGCCTTAACAGGGACATAACCATCATCTCCATTACCATCACCCGGAATAGGCTCCTTACCATTATCAGTCCTAGGAGGATTACGAGAAGGCTGAGAAGGTTGGGGCACCACAGGCTTAGCCCTAGGGCACCTACGCTGCAAGTGACCATATTCATGACAAAGACGACACCGAAAAGGTAGGGTTTCGTAATCTAGCTGTTGAACCCAAGTATATGATCCAACACTCACTTCAACAGAATCTGGCAGTGGCTTGCTTAAATCAATTTCTACACAGATACGAGCAAAAGTCATTACCTTTTTGTACTGCGTCTGTTGTGAAGACCCAATAGGTTTACCGAGCATTGAAGCCACCAAATGCAACACGTCATCCCGCCAACACTCAACTGGAAACCACGGCAACCGAACCCAAACTGGAATCCGACTCGGTATTGCCTCAGTCGGGTTGAAGCCAGCATGCCATGGCTTGATAAACAAACCCACCTGGTTATAAAAATAGGGGCCACCCTCGAAGACCTTATTCCGATCTGCCATGCAATCAAAAGAGACCATAAAAAAGTTGTTCGCAAGGAGCCTAATCTCCATCTCCCCCTCCGGCATCCAAGTCCGTTGAGCCCAGGATTCCAAAAAATGCAGCGAGACTCTCAAACCCATGAACTTGCAATAAAAAGAGTGCCTTGAATAGTATTCAATATCATCTGCAAGCATTTCCATCGGGATAATCAGCTTCGGTCGCTCTTTGCATCTTTCCAAACACCCATTAATCTTCGTAATTCGGGAACCATTAACCGATCCTAGATCATTCATCTCCATCTCTGAAGAAAACAGCGTATTATCAAAAACATTCACTCCATGCGCCGAAGGCTTCGAACCAAATGCTGAACGGAAATCCAATTTGGGGCTAACCCCAGATGTTTCCCCACCCGGCATAGCAAAAAACAAGATCCCCAGCAGGCATGCAAACCCCCAGGACACTTTAGCAAGAAATGGAAAAAAGAAAAGACCCCAAGGGCAGGATCAAAACCCTTCCACCCACAAGCCACCCAAACAGTAGCAAGAAGGCCTCCAGAAAAGAAAAAAACCCCACCACCACAGCCCCGATAGCTTCAAAAAACCCCCCCCACAACGCAGAAGCGAGCAACACACAGAGAACGAGCTAGGGCACGGTCGCCCTAGCTCGGCTTGCAGAGCACGCAAACGCCATCATTCAATCAATCAATAATTCCCCCAATAATATCGATTCTATTATTTACTTTCACTTACTTTTCATCTATTATTATTTTATTTACTTTTATTTACTTTTGGTGTTTCTATTTACTTTCATTGCTTCTATTATTCTATTTTTCTCTATTTACTTTTCATCTATTTTTACTTTTATTTACTTCTCATCTATGCTATATTATCTTTTTCCTTCTTACTTTCACTTTGTTTCGTTTTCTCTGGTAATTTATTTTTTCATCATTTGATTGTTTTTGTCAATCTATTTTTCATCTTTTAATTGCTTCATCTTTAATTATTATTTACTATCTCCTTCTATTTACTTCTCATCTATTCTATTATTTTTTTATTATCTATTTCTATTTACTTTCCATCTTTAATTATTATTCATTATCTATTTCTATTTGCTTCTCTTCTATTCTATTATTTATTTATTATCTTTTCTATTTACTTTTCATCTTTAATTATTATTTATTTTCTATTTCTTCTCACTTCTCTTCTATTCAATTTTATCAAGTCCTTGCTCTTTAATTGCTAATTTATTGCTCTGTCATTGCTCTTTAATTGCTCTTTAATTATTATTTATTTTTAATTTTATTTACTTCTCATCTATTCTTTTTTATCAATTTCTTTTTACTTTCATTTGGCTGGTTCCTTTTTGGTTTTGTTTTCTTGTCTTTTAATCTCTCTCTGTTATATAGTCATATTTATGTCTTGGTGTTTATACATATACTTATATTTATATATGTATGTAGGATTGTATTGCTTTTTAATTATTATTTATTATCATTTTTATTTACTTCTCATCTACTCTTATTATCCATTCCCTTTTTACTTTCACTTTGTTTTGTTTTCGTTTGCAATTTATTTTTCATCTTTTGATTGGTGTTGTTAATTTAATTCTCATCCTTTGATCGTTTTTGCTAATTTATTTTTCATCATTTGATGGCTCTGGTTAACTCAAATAATGGTCTTTTTATATTTTTTGAATTATTCCATTTAGTCCTCCCTATTGTGATTGTTTTTGTTTCATTCATTCTTCATCATTTGATTTCTTTCGTTTTCTACCTGATTCCTTTACTCTTTGATAATTTTTGAGCTATTCTTACTTGGTCTTTTCTCTTTTATTTCTCCCTTACAATTTACCATTGGTTCTAGTGATTAATTCATCCATTATTATAATGGTGCCTTGTTCATTTACTTTTCAATAATTTTTATTCTTAATTATTTATTTATTTTCGTTTGTCCTTAATTTCTTATATTTATTTTTGTTTTGTTTCTTCCTTATCTTTCTCATTATCCTTTGCTTATATAATTCAAACATATACTTAGGTTTTGTTGTTTCTCATATATATATTTATAATTATGTTATGTCTTTGTGGGGAGCGTGCCTCTCAACCTTCCCAAACCCCTCTTCCCTCTCCTTTATATCCAAGTCTGTCTGCTCTCTTTCATTCTCACTCTACTGCTAATCATCCTGATGATGGATCATGGAGTATGATCCGAAACGTTGATGATATAAAAATCACACACAGTTTATTCCAAAAATCTTGCATACTAGCTATTGGTTTTCAACAGGATATGTCTCTCAAAGACTGCATAGACCTAAGAATGAGACATAGACTAGGCAAAGGTAATAGGGAGCAGCAAAATGATCTCAGGAGAAAGGTGGGAAAATTAAGTTTTCCTTATTATGATGGTTTAGGGAAGACAACAACATGAGCTTGGGTGCAAAAAGTGGACACTTATTTTTAGCTTAATCCTATGCCTAAGGATGAAGCAATCAAGTATGCTACCATACACTTATATGGAATTGCACACGAATGGTGGTATCATGGATTGGTCACTATGGACCATGATCAAATTACATCTTATGCAGAGTTCACCGAGCGGTTGATTGAGAGGTTTGATGTGAAGGATCTAGAACTCCATTTCAAGGAGTTAGTACAACTCAAGCAGGAGGGTTCATTGGATACATACATTATTGATTTTCAGAGGTTGGTTATTCTAGTAACTAATATTTCAAAAAGGAGCTTGTTGGACCTATTCATGGATGGTTTGATGGACCCATTGAGAGGTTGGGTTAAAGCTCTCAACCCTACTTCATTATAGGAGGCAATCAAGAGGGCTAGAGACATGGAGTCTAGAAATCAAAAGAGAAAATCCTCAAGCAATCAAAAAAACAAATCTCCCTCCCACAGTTCATCTCCTTTAGAAGATATAGGGGAAAATCCTTCCCATAATAAAGACTAAGAAAAACAAGATGGATGAATATTTCTACAGGGAATGTAGAGAGAAAGGAATTTTCTATCATTGTAAGGAAAAATGGGTGGCTGGTCACTGCTACTTGGGAAAGGGGAAGGTACATCTTATTGAGGTAGTATCAGATAGTGAGGATAAGCATGAGCATGGACTTGAGGATAGCAACAACTCTGATGAGGAGTTGGACAATGGAGGCTCTCTTGGTACTCTAGCAGGTTCACCTAAGTTCAACTCCTTCAAGATGAGAGGAATTCTACAGGGCCAACACATCACTGTTTTGGTTGACAATGGGGATACACAACTTCATTAATTCAGCATTAGTGGTGAAGCAGAAATCAACAACACAATGCTTTGAGGGGTTTAACTTCATGGTGGATGGTGGTCATAATTTGGCATGCAAAAAGAAGATTCCTCAATTGAGTATCACACTAGGTAATTATATTGTCATTGATGACTTCTATGTGTTGGATTTAGGTGATACCCATGCCATATTGGGTATTCAGTGGCTCTATTCATTAGGTGAATAGTCACAAAACTTCAAGAAGATGGAACTCAAGTTTAGGACAACTAATGGTCAGAAAAGTGGTGCTTAGGGGAAAGGAAGATAGAGCACCCAAGGTTGTGTCAACCAAGCAAATGGAGAGCATTTCCCATCATTAGGATGTATCATGGGAAGCAGTAGGAGATATGGATAGGAGACCATGTAGAGCGGGAATAGATGGCATTCATGATGGTGAATTTGAAGGCATTTCTTTCTCCACATTAGGTGGCAAGTCATCTTTTGACATTGACGACATGGTGAGGAATACACATGACAACCCAAGTATTCCAGTAGCACAGGCAGGAGACTTCCATCTTGATTGCATTATTAGGTGTGCTCATCAGTTTTCTTTCGACCCACATGTATGGGATGTGACCATGACATTATTCACATAGCGAGGTGGGTTGAAGAAAATGAGTTTGGGTTCACTTAGGTCTGATACACCACTAACTTCAGGTGATGAATCCAAGCAGGAATTGGAGACTTGGTCCATCTGGGTTCTAGGAGCTCTCTTGATGGATTTTTGGCTTCACAGATTGATGATATTGAATAGTGCTAGAGTCCTCAGCTTTGTTCAGAGGTTGTTGATAGGAGTTCTTCTCAGGACTATTTTGGATTCAGGCAGTTGGTGGATAGGCATACTCCAGATATTATGGCAGCAGTCTTGGGATGACAGTCACAAATTGCTTGAGGGAAAGCAATCTTTGGGAAGGGAGGATCGTCATGTCCCCAATTTGGAGAAATAAGGAGAAATCATTAAATTAATTATTTGTAAGGTTATCAAATAAATAAATATTAAAAGGTGACCTTATATTTAATTAATTTAATATTTAACTAACTAAATAAAATAATAAATCATAAAGTCACTTAAGTGAATAAAATAATATTTTATTCTAGAAGCTTCTTGGAGACTTGGTGAAAATTATTTATAAGGAGCTTTTGTCTCTACATTTGGGCATCTTGGTTGTTGACATCTTTTCTACTACATTGGTGAGCTTGAATGCTTAGCAATTTGGCTAGAGTGTTGAAGACTCTAGGGTTCCAGTTTTGTTTGTGAAACACCAAACCTAGCTGGTCATTTTGGGAGGAGATATTCTAGTCTTCTCATTGGTGCAAATTTAGCAGCCAAAGGCCAAATTTGGTGAAAGATAAATAAATCAATTTCGGGAAAAGATTATCAAATTTCATTGAAGGATACTTTGAGTTGGCATTATCTATTTGAGGCAACATTGGTAGGCATCGATTTGTGATTGGAAGATATTTGCATATGAGATGATTTAAGAGTAACTCAAGCTATCAAAGGGAGCTAAGCACAAATGGAAATTCATATTTAGATTCTTCGATAGTTGCTTGAAAAGAAGCCAAAAAATTCAAGAGGAGCCAAGCATCGAACAAGACAAGGGATTAGCTAACAGGAGCCACTAAAGACAAAGATATCAAATTTATAAAAGGGAATTCATTAACTTGTCTCAATTGATAGTTGGGTAAGTGATAAGAAGACATCACAAGCATGGAAGAAGGACATGTATGAAGTGCATAAGATTTGGACTACAAATCTCATGGTAACACTCAGTTCTGGGTAGCGCACAACCTCTCCTGACCATTCAAGCTGGACATCGACACTTTCAGGTGTGGCCATTAAATATTTGATGTAGCTTAATGGAAGAATGTCGAGTTGTATATATTGTGAATCACTGTTATGTAGTTGTTGTTAAAAATTTAACTTAAATATTGTAATGAGTCTTGGAGACTCAATAAGTTGTAGTCCATGCTATTTTCATGTCACTGTGTGTTCATATTTGAATATTGATGCAATTTCTTAGTCAAGAAGGCTCTACCAAGTAACTGCAGAAGTGATTGTATTGTTGTCACCTAATATGAGTCATTGCATCATTATGAAACACCTTCTTGAATGTTGTTGTATGTATTTTTCTATGACAATATTTGTAACCAGTCATTATCAACAATATAACTGAGTTTGGGAACTGTATGTCAAGTGTTTGACATAATGCCTCTATCTTGTGGATTGTAAGTTTGCATCAAGAGACTGTCTTATTGCATCATAATATATTTTCATAACAATTTGATTGCACCTATAGACAATTGACATGGTTAGATTAAGTATTTCATGAAATACAACTTCATTCAAAATCAGAAAAACAAAGAAGAAAATCATAACCAACAGTTTTAGAGCTTGCAAGCAAACTGTTTGACGAAATGTCTAAGGTAGCAAAGTAAAAATTTACGTCATTATTAGCAAGGGACATTACATTTTTTTGGCTTGACTTTCCCTAGAAGGAAACCCTATTTATGAGGGTGTTGTATTACGGGTGTGTACTATGATGTATTTTGAGAGTTTGATAGCGGTTGTGTTACCTCTGAATCTCTAGTTGGTGATACTCCTGTGAGAAGTTTGATATGCAAGTATATTGTAATATTTATGATTTTTGAATAATATATTAGGAAGATTTTGGAGTGTGGGGTTTTTCTCCCGAAAGGGTTTTCCCCACATAAATCATTGTGTTGTAGTATGCAAGATATTTACGTTTATTTTGGTTTTTGTAACTATTAAAGATTTGTAAAAGTTATTTGCATTATTCTCCTCTCAAGATTAGTGTAGGGAGTTATTCAGCTACCTTATCTTCCTTACATTTTGGGCTCAATGGAAATTTCCTTTTCCCCAAAATACACCCAGGAAAAATATCATACTTGATTATCTCCTAGATCTAAGAAGGGGCTTACAAGTTTGAAGCTTGAATACCATGTTAGAGTCACTCAAAGACTCAAGCTCCCAAGATCACCTACAAAACTAAAAATAACCTTCTACAAGAAAGAAAAGAAAGAGCATAAGTTTGAAATAATATATGTAAAAATATTAGATCTGTTGGCAACACAAGGGCAAACAACTGAGAGAGGGGGTGAATCAGTTGTCACAAAAATTATACAAATTAAACTTATTCTCAAATCTAATATATAAACATGAAAGCATAAACAATCACCACATCAAAAACACACATAACACCAAGATTTTTTACGTGGAAACCCTGTTAGGGGAAAAACCACGGTGGAGGTTAATCCACAAGATTATACTCTATTAAAAGTATAAAAGAATTATAAATTGGGAATGCACATGCATTCAAGCACACTGCCTAGAGCTCACTGCTCAAATACAAAAGGCTTACTGCCCAAAGGAATACTCACTGTCTTACAGTCACATTTGGATTACATCTAAAAGAATTTGATCTGAGAAAATAGCATCTTCTAATGCCTGATTACAGTTTTGGTTAAGCACATAAAAATATTCTTCTTCTCACTCTTCTTCACACTTTACTTCTTCCTTCAAAATATTAGATCATTATTCGCACACAACACTCAACATACATCGCACACCATGCCTTCAAATGGTATAAACAATCGATCATATATATCTGCAACTAAGGATAACATCAACTATATGTCGTCCCAACAAAATATAAAATGTGTGCAAATTGTCGACCCAAATCAATAAACAATTATCGATGTGCACCAAACAATGTCAGCCATAACATAGTAAGGACCCAAAACAACATGTCTTGAACATGAAACACCTTAAATAATTATGCCTCAAAGATCCACAACATACTACAATCACCCTGTCGCCCATGATCATGAAAAACATGAACTCACAAAAGAAAATCACCAATCACAAACACAACGATCAATGCAGACCAACAACATAGATAGAGCATGATCTATAAACATCCAAATGCATCATAAATCACCACAAAATCATCCGCAACAAATCAAATTACTAGAATCACATCATCTTCTTTCAGGAACACCAACTAAAGCAATAAAACAACTGTCAGAACACAGATACTCATAACTCAATCAAATCTTCATGCGAACCTCTGAAACTTCATGTGGATAAACTAGATATACTTTTCAACAAACCCTTTAATCCACAACCTCTTATCATCAATATACTGAGCTAGCCACAATGTTGAACTTCACCGCACCACTGACAACCTGCAACTTATTTATTACAATTTTCTCAATATCCTCGACATATACAGCCTTAAAGACATTAATTCCAATAGTGTTGACATCAATGACAACCACATATCAGCAATATCCAACAATATCCCCCTTTTGCATTGATGGCAACACATAATGTGAAAAAACACCATCAACACAACTTTCTCTTAGCACTTTCTCCCCCTTAGATTTTGACTCTTTCCTCCTTAACTCTTTCACAATTTTTCACATGACTCTTCTCCCCCTTTGACATCAATGAAAAAGATACACATTATCTTTCTCCACGCAAGCTCTGAACCACATTTTTGAACATCTGACTACTCCCCCTGAGTAGTAGCCACCACAACATCAATCTGGATCACAAGATATGGCTATGAAATGCACAAACTGATGCAAGTCAATGCATCTTAATTCTGATTAGGAGGTGTAACCACCCCTAGATTCCCTCTGAGATACTCAAAAGTATCCTTATGCAAGGGTTTGGTATATATATCTGCAATCTATTCCTTAATGGGAACATACTCCAATCTAACTTCCTTTTCACTCACCTTCTCTCTCAAAAAGTGAAACTTGATAGATATATGCTTGGTTTTTTAATACAGCACCAAATTCTTAGAAATGTTAATTGCACTTGAATTATCATAGAATATAGCAATAGGTTCATCATACACAACTCTGATATCTTTCAACATCTACTTCATCCACAATACTTGAGTACAATTGTTAGCAACAACAATGTATTATGCCTCTGTAGTAGATAAAGAAATGGCATTTTTCTTCTTACTTAACCATGAAATCAGCTTCTTTCCCAAGAAAAATGCACCACCACTAGTACTCTTTATGTCACTCACATCTCCTTCCCAATCAACATTAGTAAAATCACTTAAAGTAAGGTCATCTTCTTTAGGATACCACAGGCCAAAATCAATTGTCCCCTTCAAGTACCTGAAAATCCTCTTCACAGCTGTCACATGAGATTCCTTAGGATCAACTTGAAATATTGCAATAATTCATACAACATTCATGATATCAGGTCTAGTTTGATTCAAATAGAGCAATCCACCAATCATGGATTTGTATCTAGTCTGATTTGTTTTATAAGAATCATCATCTTGTGTTAACTTACATCTGGTCACCATAGGTGTACTAACTGGCTTTGAATCTTCCATACCAAACTTCTTTAGCAATTCTTTTACATACTTGGACTTAGATATAAAGATCCCTCTATCTAATTGAGTAATTTGTAATCCCAAAAAGAATTTAATTTCTCCAATCATAGACATCTCAAACTCACTCTGCATCTCATCAACAAACTTCATGCACAAACTATCATCTCCTCCAAAAATGATATCATCAACAAAGACTTCAACAATCAAATATTTATCATGATCAATCTTGAAATACAAATTACTATCAGCAGTACCTTTATTAAATCCAAGCTTCAATAAATACTTGTCCAATCTGGCATACCATGCTCTTGGGGCTTGCTTAAGTCCATATAATGCTTTCTTCAGCCAGAAAACCATATCTCCCTGATCAGTCAATTGAAATCCATCAGGTTTCTCAATATACACTTCTTCTTCCAGTTCACCATTTAGAAATGTTGACTTGACATCCATCTAATAAACCTTGAAGTTTTTTTAAGTAGCATAAGCAAGAAATAGTCTCACTGCTTCAATCCTAGCAACAAGAGAAAAATTTTCTTCAAAGTCAATTCCTTCCATCTGAGAATATCATTTACACACAAGTCTTGCTTTGTTTCTAACAACTTCACCTTGCTCATTCAGTTTGTTCTGAAAGACCCATTTAGTTCCAATTACATTTTTTTCCTTAGGTCTAGGAACAAGAATCCATGTATAATTCTTCTCAATTTGCAGTAGTTCTTCTTTCATTGCTTCCACCCAATGTTCATCTTTGCATGCTTCATTGACACTATTAGGCTCAGTCTTTGAGATCAAACATAATTCTTCTGCAATTCCTCTCCTAGTTTGAACACCTTTGTTCTTATCACCTATAATCTGATCTTCTGAATGATTTAGTCTTACATACCTTGGAGTCTTAGGGTGTTCTTGAACTTTAGGCTCTTGTGATCTCACTTCTGCACTTTCACTAGTTCCTTCCTCTTGATTTCCTGATTCACCGGAATGATCTAAACTTGATTTGGAGTCTAAACTTTCTTTCCTTTATTTGAACTATCGTTCTGATCATCTAAATCATATCCACAAGTTCTGGATGGTCTAGTTGTGTCTTCATCAACCTTAACATTAGCACTTTCAATTACTTTCCTCAATCTCTTATTGTAGCACCAGTAGGCTTTGCTTTTAGTAGAATAACCAAGAAAGATTCCTTCATCACTTCTAGCATCAAACTTTCCTATATCTTCATCTCTTTTGATATAACATTTACTCCCAAAGATTTTGAAGTATCTAATAGTAGGCTTATGACCATACCATAGCTCATAAGGAGTCTTATTAGCATCACCTTTGACATGTACCTGGTTGAGAGTGTAAATGATAGTACTCACAACTTCTCTCCAGCAGCTATGCAAAACATTTCCTTCCAGCATCATGGTCCTAACATCTTCTTGAATTGTCTTGTTCTTCCTTTCCACAACTCCATTTTGTTGAGGGGTCCACGGGGCAGATAATTGTCTCTTTATCCCATGTTCTTCACAAAAATAATTAAACTCACTGGAAGTGAATTCACCACCTCTATCTGATCTCAGAAATTTAATCTTTAGACCTATCTCTATCTCAACCATAGCCTTAAAAATCTTGAATTTCTCTAGAGCTTCAGATTTGTCCCTTAAGAAAGTAACCCACATCAATCTAGAATAATTATCAATAAGTAACATGAAATACATGTTTCCTTGTAAACTTCTGACTCTAGAAGGACCACACAAGTTAGTATGCACAAGCTCCAACACTTCATTTGAACAATGTTGTTTGCTCCGGAATGAAACTCTAGTTTGATTCCCTAATTAACATTCCTTACATATAGTATTAGTAGGTTTTATCAACTTAGGAAGATCTCTCACTGCCTGAGTAGAACTTATCTTGATAATATTACCAAATTTTACATGACACATTCTCCTATGCCACAACCAACTTTCATCAACTTGAGCAATCAGACAACTTTTACCAATAGCACTTAGGTGAAAGATATTACCTTTTATTTTTGTGCCAGATGCAATCACATTTCTAGAACTCCCCAATATTCTACACTTTTCATTCTTGAATTGAAGATTATATCCCTTGTCAACCATTTGTCCAACACTTAAGAGATTATGCTTCAAACCTTCCACATATAGACATCATTAGTATTATGCTTACCATCAAGAGAAATGGATCCTCTATCACGGATTACACTAGCTTTTTCATCACCAAATATTACAACACCACCATCATACTTTTCCAAGCTCACAAATTTACTTTTATCACCTGTCATGTGATGAGAGCATCCACTATCAATCACCCATTCATCTTTTTCTTCAACTCTGGCAGCTAGAGCTTTCTCCACATTTGTGCAACTAGTAGATTCAATAGGTACTAGATCATTTTCCTTGATGGTAATAAACACCCATTCATCCTCACTTAAATTCCCTTTATCAGATTCATCATCTGTCACACCTTCATCAACAGCATAATGACACTTTCTTTGGAATCTAGGCTTGTTAGGTCTTGGCTTAGGAAATATTTTCGGGCACCTTGAGGCAAAATGACCTATCTTATTAGAAGAAAAAAATTTAAGAAGCAATTTCCCTTTATACTTACCTTCTCCTTTGGCTACTCTCTTGACAATAAGTGCTTCAAGCTCATCTAGTTTTCTCTCTTCTTCTTCAATCTCTCTCATTTCCTGCTCATACTTGGACATTTTTTTAGAAGAACTTTCTCCTGTATCATATCTCTACTTATCTTTTCTGGAGATAGTAGCTTTGAATGTAGATTTTTTCTTAGGAAGAGATTCACCAAACTCACTTAACTCAAAAGAAGTAAGCTTACCAATCAACATGTCTCTGGTTACATTTGTCACAGTTTGGATTTCCTCAATAGCAGTAGCTTTGTGTTTGTATGCAGCAGGAAAGGATCTGAGGACTTTAGCAACAATCTCTAATTCTTCCAATGTTCCACCAGCACATCTGATACTACACACAAGTTCATTCACTCTCTGCATAAAATAAGTGATGTTCTCATCTTCACCCATTCTCAACATTTCGTATTTCCCTTTCAGGCTTTGCAACTTAGCAATCTCCACATGGGTATCACCTTCATACAAAGTTTCCAACTTTTTACAGATCTCATAAGTAGTCTTCAGCTCCATTACGTTTTTCATCTCAAAATCAGTCAGAGCACTCAACAATGCTTCCTTAGCCTTGATATTGTAGTCGACTTCCTTAATCTCACCTACAGTGGAAGGACCATTCTGTGGGATGATATACCTATTCTTTGTAATTATCTAGTAAGGTTCACCAATGCATCTCAGATGACACTCCATTCGAGTCTTCCACAGAGAATAATTAGTTTCATCAAATCTCAAACTATCCTTCTTATATGTCGCCATCCCGGATCACCTCAAGCTATCAAACTTCTTCTGAGGAACCTTCGCTGATACCAATTGTTGGAAACACCATGACAAAAAATTGAGAGGGGGGGTGAATCAATTGTCACAAAAAATTATACAAATTAAACTTATTCTCAGATCTGATATATAAACATGAAAGCATAAACAATCACCACATCAAAAACACACATAACACGAAGATTTTTTACATGGAAACCCTATTAAGGGAAAAACCACGGTGGAGGTTAATCCACAAGATTATACTCTATTAAAAGTATAAAAGAATTATAAATGGGGAATGCACATGCATTCAAGCACACTGCCTAGAGCTCACTGCTCAAATACAAAAGGCTTACTGCCCAAAGGAAGACTCACTGTCTTACAGTCACATTCAAATTACATCCAGAAGATTTTGAAATGAGAAAATAGCATCTTCTAATGCCTGATTACAGTTCTGGTTAAGCACATAAACACTTTCTTCTGCTCACTCTTCTTCACACTTTACTTCTTCCTTTGAAATATTAGAACATTATTCACACACAACACTCAGCATACATCACACACCATGCCTTCAAATGGTATAAACAATCAATCATATATATCTGCAACTAAGGATAACATCAACTATATGTTGGCCCAACAAAATATAAAATGTGTACAAACTGTCAGCCCAAATCAATAAACAATTATCAATGCACACCAAACAATATCAACCAAAACATAGTAAGGACCCAAAACAACATGTCTCAAACAAAAAACACCTTAAACAATTATGCCTCGAAGATCCGCAATATGCTACAATCACCCTGTCACCCATGATCATGAAAAACATGAACTCACAAAAGAAAATCACCAATCGTGAACACAAAGATCAATGCGGATCGACAACACAAATAGAGCATGATCTAGAAACATCCATAAGCATCATGAATCACCATAGAAGCATCCACAACAAATCAAATTACTAGAATCACATCATCTTCTTTTGGGAACACCAACTAAAGCAACAAAACAATGGTCAGAACACAAATACTCATAACTCAATCAAATCTTCATGCGAACCTCTGAACTTCAT
>VDFB02079490.1:0-16557 GCA_007258455.2 Sequoia sempervirens | reverse complement strand
CTATACTAGCAATTTATGATATCAATAATGAAATAACATTTCTAACTAATTAATCACATTGTAAAATAAATTACAAAATCACTGCATCAAACTATATTAAGGAATCAAATTAAACATCACAATCCAAGGTAAACTTAATGTCATAAATTGAAATAGCATAATCCTCAATCAATCTAATTATGTATCCACACACCACATAAGAGTAACAATAGTAACAAAAGTATCAGCCACATGGGGGTATTACATCCTCCCCCCCTAGAACATGGCTTACTCCAGGAAGCCGAAAAACAAAGAAAACACACAAGGAATAACTAGATGGTTTCCTAGTTAGCTAGGCAGGTAGCCTTAACGACCTCCCTACTGGAAGGTGTCCATTCCTTCCTTTCACAATGGAGCCTCCTCAAAGCTTCCGTGAAAGTCTCAAAATCAGAGAGTACGGAGCATTTGGAATAATCATATTTAAGTATGAGTTTCCATAGCCTTTTGACTATTGGATCTCGAACCTTCTTCCGAGGTGTTTTCCTTATCTTCATCCTGGAAAACACCACGGAATCGGTTTTAGTTTAAAAACCAACACACATCAAATCACCATAACAACATAAAACTCACAACATCACCATATATACAATATTATTAAAGAACACAACAAAATGGCCATATAACATAATCATCGTAAAATATATCATCTAACAACATATGCAATATCCAATACAACAATCAACCAAACAATAAATCCACCATCGCTCTACAGTCAGCGATCAAATACATCAAGATAAAGTATCGGGTCAATCAAAGTGTAACACACTATCAGAAAACATAAACAAGATGAAGGGGTACAACATCCTTCCCCCTCCCAGGATCAGACTTACTCTAAGAAGCCTACACATAGAAAATAGATAACACACATCTAAAATACGTCCTACCAAGCTATAGAAAACTTGCTACTAGGATCCTACTAGATCCGTACCCGGTCAACGTCTCGACCTCTGAGGATCAACTCCTGACGTAGAAGGACCACCTTGGTGCATGACCTGATGGTTATCCACTGCGGTAAACACCCTATGAGACTTGCCTACATCTCCTACTGTCGATTATGATGCCGCTGGTCTCTGATTAAACCCAGAAGTGCCCTTCTGAGGACACTGATGAGCAATGTGTCCCTGTTGACCACAAGTAAAACATTCTATACTCCTTCTAAATCCTCTATCACCTGGAGGTACACTAGACTGAGGAAAACTACCTCCACTAGCTGTAGACTGAGAACTAACACCCTGCTGAGGCTGAGTATTCTTATACTTTTGTGGATTACGTTGTTGCTGTTGCGGACCACCCTTAGAGGGTGCTCGAATATTCTTAGAGGTCCCTACAACTTGAGGTTGTCCACCTTGAGAACCAACACCTGTAATTGGAGCACTACCAATCTGTACTCACGTGTGTCCTCCTAAAGCCATAGCTAAATTTTCTTCCACAAGGCGGGCCTTCTCAACTGCCACCTCCATCGTCTTCGGCTCGAAGACACGAACACCACCGCTGATACGGGCATTTAAGCCCCTAACAAAATGTTGCACTAGCATGGCCTCATCATCTCCAATACCCGCATACTGCTTGAGCTCGTAGAAACGACGCTCATATTGTTCCACGGTCAAAGTCATCTGTCTCAATTCATGAAACTCGTTAGCTCTACGCTGCCTCCAGTGATCGGATAGAAATCAGGCTCTGAACCTCTCCAAAAATAACTCCCAAGTAACCATACTGATGTCAATGTGCAATTTCTGTTCCTCTAGCCTCCACCAAGTGGAAGCAAACCCTCTGAGGTGCATGATAGCGCACCTAGCCCTAGTGTTACTGCCGTAGGGATGCATTGCAAAGCATCTATCCAAATCGATCAACCAAGTCTCTGCCTCAAGACCCCCACCAGATCCATCAAAAGTAGGGGGTCGTGCCCTCAATAGATCCCTCATATGACCTGCCACTACTGCCTCCTGCTCAGCTGTGTTTTCCCCACGTCTAGGAGATCTCTCCCTTTCCCTATCCAATCTCTGTTCCTCATCCTGCCTAGGGCCAAGACGACCCAACAACTCCTCTAACAAATGCTGCAACTGACCACCTATACCAGGTTGCTCTAGATTCTGACCACCACCTCCTATCGGAAAGCTTTGGGAACTCTGAAGTTCCTCACGCTCTGACCCATGTGAGCTCGGAAGTGATGGACTTTGGCGATTGGCCCCACGGCCACCACCTCGGCCTCCTCTTCGGCCACGACCTCTACCCCTAGGCATGATCCTGCACAACAATTGAGTTATGTCAGATCAAGAGTTACGCTAGGTTGCCTAATGGACTCAACTACCTAGAGTACCCAGTGTTTGTAAACCTGGCTCTGATACCAAGATGTAACACCCTGACGCGCAAACCCCAAAGGACAACTAACTACACAACAATTTTTTTTTTAAAACATAAAGTAAAAGTACTAAATTAACAATTGCAACTAACATAATTACAAATACATACTAAACTCCTAAGTCCCTTGGGGTACACGAGTAGACATTACGTTAACTACCCATTAACAAACTTAACTAATCCAACATTCTATTCCACGGATATGAGTTCTCATATAAAAGTGATAAATGCTAAGCATCAAAATAAGAATGAACCACATATACTATACAAGATTACATAACCAATATACTTGGAAATAATGAGAAATAATTTACTCAACATATCAACATCAAATATATATAATTACATCTATGAATAATGTTTGCATTACAAAGTGTGATATTCAATACATCATGTTACAAACTAAATTCCAATAACCATATATCCAAATTACAAGATTCATCATCCCAACACATGGGCGAGTTACAATACAATTTACAAAATATGAATAAAGTATAAATGTACACATCTAAAGATACATAAATCTGGTACAAACTGTCACCACAATCTCTACACTGAAGGTATAACTACAAAATGGGAAAACCCAATGGGGTGCGAAGCACGTTCCACCCAACCACCCCTGTGCTGGGAATAGTTAAGAAAGGATTCCCAACCAAGACGTCAAAAGTAACACATATGACTCAACACCAAACATGGAAAAGAATTCATACACAAAGGAAACGTGACAACAAAAGTCTACTAATATAACATGACAACAAATGACTCCAAGTCAAAACAATAAATTACTTCCAGAGGATTCCAATTAAAACGACTAAGGGAAAGGCTAGAGGAGAGTGTCATCGCATGGCCTTCATGGATTATCCTGACATCCTATCACAAGGTGCCGCCTCCATCTATGGTTATCCTGACTGCCTATTTCAAGGCGCCGCCCCATAGGGTGACTCATGTAGAATCGTGCATTACTCGTGGAAACGAGATCACGATTATGCCAACCACGGCCTTCTCGACCACCTTTAGTCTTTGGAAGCCCTAATAGGTGAGCGAGGTATCTATCATTATATTTTAGTGTTTAACTACCCATCCCCTAATTAATTAGCTAGGTTTTCACTTTTTACACTAATCTACTGTGGGTTATCCTGACAGCCCCTTTGTGCGCCGGCACCCACATAGAGCCACTCTCCCTAGAATTCCCTAACATACCACAAAACATGAGGGATTGAACTCTCAAGTTCACAAAACATAGGATAGAGATTCGCGAGGTAAAAACCATCTTGCCATACTCTTATAACACGGTAACTTAACAAAAGAACGAAACTCAAAGTAATCACAAGATTACATCCACAAGGAAAGCAGAACTAAAAACCCTAATTGAATGCACCAAATTTCTTAACCTCTGGAAGTTCAACGAAAACCCTATAACCCATAATTAAGTTAACCAAATAAATAAACACTCAAGTTAACTCAACACAAAAGTCTCAATAACGAACTCCATAAAATAAACCTACTATTTATACAGAATCAAGGAATTGATTTATAATATAATTCCATAAGTCAAACAATCATCATCGCACACAAGAATTTCTTTTACAAGATCAAATCATTAATTTTCTCAATTAACTCCACTAATGAAAGACAATTAAATAAACTTAATAAATCGTTCATTACAAATTTCACCAAAAAGAAAATATACAATCATATTAAAATAATCATCAAAAATATAATACTCCTCGATTAAAACATATATGTATTTGTATATATACATATCACTTTATAAATATATACTTATACATATTCATATATATATATTAATTAACATAAATTAATTTAAATAACTCTAAAGTTTCGAATTTATAAATTGAAATAAAATGTACAATAAAAATTCGTATTTTTTTTTATTTAACAAAAAGATTTAATAAAAAGAAGAAAGGAGAGAAATATACTTAAGGGCTAGCGTACCTCCCATGAGGTGGCTTAAAGGCTATTTGGCTACTTGATCCTTAAATTTCTTTGTCTTGTGACCCCTTTATAAAGAGCTGTCTCGAGGGGTGGGGTAAAGTGGCAGCTGTCCCTCCATATAAAATATAATTCTATTCTAATTTTTTAAATTTCATTTTAATAAAAAATTCAGTACTATTAAATAAAATCCTGTCACTATATATATATAAATTTGTGAATTTTAATTTTGGTGATCAATTATATATATATATATATATATATTAAAAGAAATAAAAGGAATTTAATTCATTGTTGTGTGCAATGCTTGTGAATAAATCTATTTTTACGGTGTGAAGAATTGTAAAAGTACAATTTGTATGCTCAATACATATATATATATTTGTATATAATTATATATTTAATTTAAATTTCGGCGAGGAAGAATCTGGAGGAACAACAATTCCACCAAACAAAGAAATAGTGGAATCTTAGTAATTTATTTTCAAAGTGATAAAATCTGTGAGAAAATGAAACTACTATAATTATCCTGCAGGGCAATAAAAGTTTTGCATAGTGGTTCTTCTAGTTTCCTTGTGTTTTATTTCTTTCTTTTTTCCTTGCACAAATTTTTTTAAAATTTCCTCTGTTCAACAGCCGGGTTTTGGACTAAAATCTACAGAGGCAACACAAGCTTTAACGGCAACAGCTGGGAACAAGGTTTTCTACAGTAAGATTCTAATTTCCTCAAAGGAAGTAGATAATTCTTCTTATACACTAGAAGAAAGCATTTTACAAAGAAAACAAATTATTTTACAAAGAAAACAAATTAAATACAATGAAATACCTGTTTCCTGTAGGCTGTAGAAGTAAGAGTTGTACCAAATTTTGCCACGGAACCCTGTAGCTTTAAAACTCCTCCCAGAAGCTTCACCTCTAGCCAACAAGAAAATCTTCTGGAACCTTGCAGCTTATTCCAAATTCAAACACCAGTATACAACAGATAACCCAAAAAAAAAAAATTCACATAGAGCTTTCCCCACTCTTCTCAACCAAAACTTTCCCGTGAAGAACTTCTGTTACCCATGCCTCTTTTCCTTCCGGGAATAATTTTCCCCAACAAAACTCATTAATTTCCCCACTACTTCCCGTACAACTCCAATAAAAGAAAATTTAATAATTTTTTTTTAAAATCAATTTTATTCATTTATTTATATTTTATTTTATTTATTTATATTTTTCTTTTATTAACATTATAACTTAATAAACTATTTAATTAACTCAAAAATGCAAAAGCAATAAGACTTTTAAAATATCAACAAAGCAAAATTTATTTTATTTAAACTATTCCTTTAATAGAGAATATAACTCAATTAACTAAACTACAATTAACTTAAAACTCCATCAATTAAATATATAATTGATCACACATACCCAACATTAATTAAATCACACTTAATTAAAAATTGATTAAAAATTTATTAAATCCCAAACTAAAATGTTAATCAACACAAACACATTTACAAACAAGAACAAATAGAAACAAAGGCAACAATGGACTCACAAAAGACGAACTTGGGACGGGAATTCTTTTGTAACCACTCCTTTTTTTCAACATCAATCCCGTTGAGTTTATTTTGTTGCTCGCCCTGTCCTACCGAAGCAGGTGGAATCGAGACTCTATACCTGCAATCCCTGCAAACAACAAGGTCATGTACATGTCCATATATATATAAATAATTAAAACATTACATTGTGAGAATAATTTGTAGCGTAGCAGGGCACTTGTAAACGAGTGGTGTTACACTGTCTTCTCACCAAAACTATACTAGCAATTATGATATCAATAATGAAATAACATTTCTAACTAATTAATCACATTGTAAAATAAATTACAAAATCACTGCATCAAACTATATTACTGAATCAAATTAAACATCACAATCCAAGGTAAACTTAATGTCATAAATTGAAATAACATAATCCTCAATCAATCTAACTATGCATCCACACACCACATAAGAGTAACAATAGTAGCAAAAGTATCAGCCACATGGGGGTATTACACTCATGAAGTCACTATATGGCTTGAAGCAATCATCCATGTAATGGTACAAGAAGCTTGATTCATTCATGGTGAGATAACATTTTACATGGAGTGAGTATGACCATTATTTTTTCTCTAAAATTTTGAAAAGTGGTTTATTCATTATCTTGATGTTTTATATTGATGATATTCTTGTAGCAAGCAAAAGCATAGTTGAGATCAACAAATTAAATGATGAGTTGGGTAGAAAATTATTATATGAAGGGTCTAGGAGCAACAAAAATGGAAATATATAGAGACAAGGAACATGGTAAGATTTGGTTATTGTAACAAAAATATGTGGAGAAGATCCTCATAATATTTATGAAAATGTGACACCAGTAATAAAGAAGAAAATGATTATATTTCTTATATACCATATTCTAATATATTAGGAAATTTAATGTATGCGATGGTATGTACAAGACCAAATATTTCACATCTAATTGGTGTTTTTAGTAAATAAATGAAAAATCCAAGTAAAGAGCATTGGGTAGCAGTGAGTGATGAGTTTCCAAGCTCACACCAGTAACAAGCAAGGAACTAAGCAAAGGACAAGCACTGGGTGGGGCTAACTCTTTTCCCTCACCCCCCAAACTATAAAATCCTCCCACCCTAGATTAATTAGCCTACTAGAGTGCCCTTTAGCCCCCAACCCTTTATTAATGTACGCCTACTAGAAACTACAATCATGTGTAATTCAGTATCTTAGACTCATATGTGATTATTGTATTACCTTTGATGGTTGTGGTACAGTTTGTGGTTATGTTGGTTTAAATTTGACTAGTGATTTGGAAAAAATGAGATCTACTTCAAGTTATGTCTTTAGTTTTGCAAGAGGGCCTATATTTTGGATGTCAAAGTTTCAAGAAAAAATTATTTTATCCACTAATGAGATTGATTATATGGTTGTATCACCTACATGCAATGAGAAGATTTGGTTAAAAGGTCTTTTGGGTGAGTTTGGAAAAGTACAGGACAAGGTGATTGTATTTTGTGATAGTCAAAGTGTTATCCATTTGGCTAAAAATCCATCTTATCATAGTACAACCAAGCATATTGTAATTAAATACCATTTTGTATGACATGTTATTGATGGAGGTGGAGTAGTTTTTGAGAAAGTTCATACACCAGAAACTTGTGTAGACATTTTAAAAAAACTAGTACACTTAGAGAAGATGACATGAAGTTTGGATTCTCTTGGAATATAGAAAAGGTGATGAATGAACATGGAAAAGTATAGGGTAATTTTTTGTCATGTGGAGATTATTGGATAATGACAATAAATTAAAACAATAAAACAAAAATCATCTTATAAAAATCTTTATTTTCCTTAAGAGATAATTCATAAATTTCTAAAGGGAAAAAATCTATATTTTTCTAAGTCTGATGGTGGTTGTTATCTTGAAGATATTATATATATCTTTATATCGTTTAATGGAAAATAAGTAATTGAATAACAACAATTTCTTGGAGAATGTAATCAATTTCTCTTAACTATAAGAATATCGATACTTTACCTCGTGAATGTTTCCTTGACATATTGTCAAGATTGTACCATGTAAATTTGTATCTTGTTAAATGTTATTCTATTAATTTGTTTAATCTTTTCTATTATTTATTTATCACTAAATTGTGCTGCAATATTATTATAATTTCATGAATCTATGTTTCCACTATCACTATAATTTCCCCTTACAATAATGATAGAAATTACATCACCAACCAACCCCATCATCAAACACTTGTGGAGAGCCAAGATGGTGACCTAATCCCTCTTCTCTAAAACATGAGAGAACATAACTATTGATTGCAAGCATCCCCGTCGCTCCTCCCTCATTGACTGAACAATGTTATATAGGATTTTTTCTAGCATCTTAGCATCATGAATATTTCATTCCCTGGAAATTTTCTCCTCAATGATCTCTCAAATAGCTATCTCAATAGCATCAAAATCCAAGAGGAAAACTCAATAAATTTGGGCCAAAATATCATCATGAGACCATGCACAAGTACAAATAAGCACAATTCTCTTATCTTCTATCCTCAAATCATAGAATTTTCATGCTTGTGTAGAAAGAAATATCAGCACCCAAAAAGGTACGAGTTATTGTTGACTAGTCATCAATTGTGTGAGCTTAGAGATTCTCGACAAATCGAGAGTTTCAAGCTATCAAACAACCACTTTGCAATTGTCCTACAATCCTTATCGAGAGTTATCTATACTAATGATCTCTGACAAACCCACCCAATCCTTAGTGTTCCTTGAGAAAAGGAAGTCAACAACCTAATCAAATTCCATGGTTGGAAAGCAACTCAATCACCTAATTTTCTTCCTAATATACAGGTTTGAAGGAAAAGTCAACAATTAAATCAAACATATGGTTGGATTCATTCAATCCAATTGGAGAGTTTCCAACTAATATCTTTGTTGGAGGAAATGATGTGAACCATAATTTGTGAATCACCTTCAATGTAGACTAAACATAGATTGTGAAGATCATTTATATAACTCCATCCAATATCTAGCTGATTCTCTCCTTGGTTTTCTCCTTGAGAAATATATCCTTCAGCTATCCACATATTTATGAGATATATGGGGTCTATTTTCTCATTCCCAGGAAAGAAATGAAAACAAGGTTTAAGATGACCAAGGAGAGAATCATAACTCAACTTGAAAGTCTTCATAATTTCAACTTCAGTATGCACCACTTGGGATTTCCATTCCCTTGCCAATGTATTATGACTAGAGATGCTACCACTATTTTAATAGCAAAAGGAAATATCCCACATTCTTGTTCAATTCACTGAGCAAGATCTTTAAGGTGATCTAGCGGTTGATTTTTTAGGCTCCTGGGAAAGGTAATAGCCCAAAACAGGTTCTAGTTGTCTTCCTCTAACAAAGGTTGCACCTATTACTCACGAGCATTCAACTTGTTGCAGTCTGCTTCATGTGGTGATCACAGTTTTACAGTGGGTTTTCTCCCCAGTTGGAATGTTGAGTGCATATAACAAGTCATATTTCTCATTTTCCCCCCATACATCATCCAACACAATGAGAGACCTTGTGCTCTCTAAACAGCCATGAATCAACTCTGATTTCTTCATCTCATTCATGTTTCCATGAAAGATTTCTCTCAAATTTATTTCCCAGGCCAAGTCAACTTGTAACATTTTAAGGGAGTAAGTCTTATTAGAAGTATAAAGCTAGACTGAATGATCAAAAGTATTCCTTCTTTTGTCAAAATTTTTTGCATTATAAATGTCTTGCCAACATCACCACTTCCAAAGATGACAATGATAGGAGTGGCAGGCTCATCAAGTAGGAGGATGATGTCTTCAACCTTGGAATCAATGCCCACTGGTCGTGAATTGCTCTATATTTGACATGATCCCCTCCACTTTTCATTCATTTATGTACCTATGGAGAGTTCAGTGGAGGAGTCAGATCTTGCAAACATTTTATCTTCCCTACAACTTCTACAATAGACCCCATTCTATCTTTCACATCTATAATCCAATGTGCCATTCTATTGTGAAATAGTAATTCACAACAAATGAAAGGAGAGACACAAGAAGATTGGGAGATTTCACTATTAGTACCTTCAAATTGTGTTAGATGCTTTGTAATGTAAGTGGGTTTGGTTTGCGAGGTTTTGTTTGTTATATAAATGCATTGATGTAGGGGCATCATTTTGTCTAAATATATATTTTATTTTACCTAGCTAATGTCACGTGAAAGAAGTATTAGCATTTTTAAATTCTAAATTTGAATTTTCTTTTATTTAGAGGCAACAACTACCTCATGTGAGCTCATTTAATGAGCAACAATATGAAGAATGAGAAATATGGGGTTTGAGTGGGACTTTTGAAATTCAAAACAGGTAGTTGGAGCATTAATGAATATTTTTAAGTGCTGCCATAAGTTTTAGGCGAGATTTTTGGGAGATTTTTGGCAAGAAGCTTCTAGATTTTGGCAGTTGTGAGGAGAAGAATAGAACAACAAAAAACCAAAAAAAAAAAGAGGAAAAGAGGGCCAAAACAACATAAACAGGGGAATAGAAGAATTCAACAGAGAATATCAGAGAATAATAGAAGGAATGTTTTGTTAGTGGCCATAGAGGATCATAGAAAATGGCAAGAGGACAAGGAGGAATGAAAAAGGGAGCTCTATTCTACAAATATCTATGTAAATGCATCTAAAATGTGTCAAAGTTGAACTTTAACTATAATATAATATTTTCTTCTTTATAACTATTGTCTTTGTGCATAGGTCTATGAGTAATACTTGTTAAAAGCTTGTTGATTTGAAAGTATGTAATGTTGTGTGCAAGTTTTGAGTGTTTTATGTTGTTGAATATTTGAACAATCACCTACAGCCATCATCGTGGGTGCCCGCAACAACAATTAGTTTTTTTTTGCAACTTAGTTTGTGCCTCTGCAGTTGTTTCTATGCTTCCAAAGTTAATTTTTTGACCTGCAACTCATGTGTAAACCTTTGTAAAGGTTGTGTGAGGTTTCTTATAGTAACACAACCTTCCTTTTATATCTATTTTCTCATTTTAAATTGGGTTTTTAGGTGCGTACAAGGGGGTGGGTGCCATCAACATGGTATTAGAGCATAGCTACATCTCTGGGAAGAAGAATAGTGGCCTAAGATTGGAGTTAGAGTAATCCCTTTGGAGTGCGAACTCTGGGTGTGTCCCTACAATAAGGGATATTGTAGCTAGGAAGACTGCAGTAAGAAGGAAAAGTAAAGAAGGTGAGTTAGAGCAACATGATGCCACTAAGGAGAAAGATGGAAAAGGTTGCAGCTACAAAAGAAACTGGAAGAATAGATGATGTGTTAGAAAATTTGAGAGGAATGTAGGAAAGAATGAATGCAATACAAGGTGGAATGAGAAGAGGTAGAGCACATGAAGAAAGTGATAGTGAAGATGATGAAGGAGCCTGGGCAAAGATGGTTAGACAGGAAGGTGACAATGTAGATGGATATATGGATGTAGGAGAAAGAAGGCTTATAGGGGATATTTCCAACATTGGGAAAGGAACTAGGGTAGAGTTTCCAAGCTTCTCAGGAAGTTTAGAACCTGATGATCTAATTGAATAGATAAAATAGATGGAGGAATACTTTGAATATGATGAAGTAGAAGGACCCAAAAGAGTGAAGGTTTCTCAAACAAGGCTGAAGGGTCATGCAATGCTTTGGTGGAAAGAAGTGTAGGATAAGAGAAGAATAAATAGTAGAGAGAAGATCACTCGGTGGGATCAAATGGTAAGTAAGATGAAGACTAAATTTCTTCTTCTAGATTACTAGCTTGAACTTCTCAAGAAGTTGCATAATTTAAAAAAAAGAGAGTTAAGTGTGAAGGCCTATACAAAGGAGTTTAACAAGATTTCCATTAGATCTAGTCATAATGAATTAGACCATGAAAATGTGGCAAGGCATGTTAATGGACTGATGTTGAATATTCAAGATGAACTAAGACTGTTAAGGTTACCGAATGTGGAAGTTCAACATATCAATATGATCTAAAGGTTGAAGAGAAATTAGCAAGGAAGCAGGGAACAAACAAAGGTAGAGGTGGATTAAACAAAGGAAAAATGCACCAATAGAAAAATTACAGCCATGGTAAGGAGGTTAGCCCATCCAAAAATAAAAAAGAGAAGGATGAAACAAGGTCAAGACCATACCCAATGAGAGGTAGAGGTGGATATGGAAGAGGAAAAGGAAGAGGCTTCCAAGGAACATATTTTAATTGTGCATAGTTAGGCCATATATTTTATGAATGCCCACAATGTAGACCAGAAGGATAAAGGAGAATAGGGGCAGCAAGTGCACATGTAGCAAAGGGGGATAATGAGTCTAAAGGGTTTGTTATTCAACTAGATGAACTTGAGAGAGGAGAAGCACTTATGATGAAGAGGAAATTGTCAAAGCCAACCAAAAAAGAAGATGAACCTGTGCAAAGGAAAAATTTATTTAGAACAATATGTAAATCAAGTGGAAAATGTTGCAAGGTCATAATAGATAGTGGCAACACTAACAACTTAGTTTTAGTTGAAATGGTGGACAATTTGGGGTTAAAAAGGATAACTCACCCCACCCCTTACAAGGTGTCATGGTTGCACAAAGGGCACCAAGTCTCGGTTAACCAACAATTCCTTGTGAAATTTTGAATAGGCACTTATGAAGATGAGGTGTGGTGTGATATCATGCCCATGATTGTATGCCACTTACTCTTGGGGAGGCCATGGTAGTTTGATATAAAGAAAATCCATAATGGAAGAGCAAACATTTATACATTGGAGAAAAATGGAAGAAAACACACTCTTACACCATTGGTAACCAAAGAAGAAGAGGTGAAAAGTGGTCCAAGAATGCTGCTAGTTATAGGGAAACAATTATTAAAGGAGGTTAAAAAAGGAAAAGGCCATGTTTTGCAATAGTTCCCAACGAGCTATAAGTAGATGCAACAAATGACAACAATGACATGCCTTTAGAAGTGAAGGGGCTGCTAGAAGAATTTTATGAAATTATGTCCAAGGATTTACTAGAAGGACTGTCACCTATGTAGAGCATCAACCATCACATTGATTTGATTTTGGGAGAAACTTTACCAAACAAGGAATCTTGTGTATTGATAGCTATAGAGAATGAAGAGGTGAACAAGCAAGTGCAACAACTATTGGAAAGAGGATTGATTAGAGAAAGCCTTAGAGCCCATGTGTGGTACCAACTGTCTTAACACCAAATAAGGATGGTGAATGGAGGATGTGTAAGGACTCAAGAGCCATCAACAAAATAAGGGTCAGTGTAGGATCATGGGGATCCAAACTAGGCCTCTAAGTGCTGATGAGAATTTAGAAAATTAGAGTTAGAAAACTTGACATAAAAAATTGAATAGGTTATTAACATAATTTAAAAAATATGTTAGAACAAAAGTTGTAGCAAATTGAATGTAGTTTTAGGCTACTAGTCCTTTTTTGGAAAAAAGTAAATCTGTTTTGCAAAAAAAATGAAATTTCAATGCATTGGGACTAAATTTTTAGGAAAAATATAAGTAGGTGTATGTCTGACCACCCTAAGTACAAGAAAAAAATACATTATTTTTTCTGAATTTTTCAATATAAGTAGAGGACACATGCCTAGATGTGCCAGATCTTTTTTTGTAATTTTTTTCCATGTGAATAATTAGTTGTGTTTTCTTTATTAGTTCTTTTTTGAATTATTAAAGCATTTGTGTCTGACCACCATAACTTGGTCAAAAATTATGAAATTCATTTTTTTTAATCCTATAGTATGCGAAGCATAGAATGTGGTGCATCTTGTAGGTTCAAAAAATGTTAAGTAGTTTGAAAGTTATAGAATTTTTTCAATTAGCCTATCAATCAGGACTTCAGTCATAATGTATGTAGAAAATCAATAATAATTAAATTTATTAAATTTAAAATAAGGCATAACTTATATTGGTGGAAAGCTGGCAATTTTTTCTATAAACCTTTTTTGTTTCATGAAATTCAGATAAAAAAAAGTCATCAGCCACAAGGGAAAACTTAAAAAAACTAAGAAAATTTTCTAAACACATTTTTTGGGTTGACTTTCCAGGTTAGGAAATCCTAAACCAAATCCTGAGCCAAATCTTGAACCTATTGATTATGTCAGAAAAAAAAATATCCATTTAGAAAGGATATTCGTTACTTGTATTATTTACAATACATACTATTATATAATATGTATTATATACTATATATATTATACTATATACTACATATATTTTATATAGTATATATATTAAATATTAAATATTATATTAATATTATGTAATATATATTATATAATATATTTAATACATAGTATATATTACACACTACATAGTATATACTATATATTTATTGATGTTCGACCAATTCACAAGAGAGAGAGAGGGAGTAGGAGGGACTTGAGAGACCTGACAAGGATGGGGAGAGAGAGAGAGAGATAGTTGAGAGGGAGAGAGGGAGAGAGAAAGAGAGTTGAGAGGGATGGGAGAGAGGGACTTGAGAGGGAGAGAGCGAGCGAGAAAGACTTGAGAGGGAGAGAGGGAGGGAGCAAGGGAGAGAGACTTGAGAGGGAGAGAGGGAGGGAGCAAGGGAGAGAGTCTTGAGAGGGGGAGGGAGAGGGAGGGAGAGAGTCCAAGAGAGAGAGAAAGAGAGAAAGACCTAAGAGGGAGAGAGAGAGAGGGGGCCTGAGAGTGAGAGAGAGAGATAGAAAGAGAGAAATACCTAAGAGGGAGAGAGGGAGAGAGGGAGAGAGAATTAAGAGGGAGAGTGGGAGGCAAAGAGGGAGAGAGAGAGAGACTTGAGAGAGAGAGAGACTTGAGAGGGAGAGAGAGAGAGAGACTTGAGATGGAGAGAGAGGAGATAGAGTCTCTGAGAGGGAGGGAGAGAGAGACTTGAGAGGGAGAGGAGAAGGGTATAAAAGCAGGATCATGATGGGCCAAAAAGTGGTGATAAGGATGGGTATGTGTAGGTATGTGGTCAATTTACTATTTTTTTTACCCAAAATTGATGAAACAAAAGGGTTTTAAAGGATACTCAGATTTTCTACCCAATATAAATTATGTGCTTTACTTTAAATTTAATAAATAATTATTATTCATTTCTATTTGAATTATAATTTAAAGTCTTGATTGATAGGCTAATTGAAAATATCTATAGCTTTCTAAAAAGGTATCACATTTTTTTAATCGAAATGCGTCACATTCTATAAGCTCACATATTAGAGGATTAAAAAATAAAATTGAATTTCATGAAGCTTTGGACCAAGCATGTATCGCAAATACATTTTATATTTTTTAAAAGTTGTAATAAAAAAATCATAATTAATTATTTATTTGGAAAAAATGACAAAAAAAATATGCATCACATCTGACATGAGTCCTCTAATTATATATCTAAAATCTTATAATTTTTTTTATTTTATTTGTTGTGGTGGTCAAACTTAATTCTACTTATATTTTTTTCCCTAAAATTTAAGTGCCATCGTGATTGAAATTTCCAAATTTTCACCAAATAGGACTTTTTTTTTCTTAAATAAACCTAGTAGGCTTAGAAACTACATTCAATTTAAACCAGATTCTATTCTTACACATTTTGAAATAATATAGATAACTTATTCAAATATTTACATGTAAAGTTTCTAACTCATTTTCTGAATTTATTTTGCCACTCTAGTGCCCTTATTTTTTCCATGATGATCCCTACACAATTAAGCTTTGAGAGAGAGAGAGAGGGGAGGAACCCAGAGTGAGAAAGAGGGAGGGAGAGAGGGAGAGAGGGAGAGAGGGAGAGAGGGAGAGACCTGAGAGAGAGGGAGAGAGAGGGAGAGTTGAGAGGAAGAGTGTTTTCCCATGTTGGGACCCTCTAGAATAATAAGCGATACAACCATCAAACAAAACCATTACAACTCAATTAAATATTCACGCCATTAAAACCTTCAAGCTTAATAACATGTCATTAGATCCTTCATGTAAAAGGTATAAAATCATCATGAATAAGAATCACTATCTTTCAACCATGATACATAAACAAGAACATTATGTACACCATAGGGGTTTGATGCAACCTTCAAACCAAATTCTTACAAGGCAACAAGATACATGATCATTAGATTGTTTATGAAAAATCTATATAATAATCATGATCGACAAATAAGACATCACTCAACCATGATGCGTGAATAAACACTATATATGCACACTATATATGAACAAAAACTAAATTAATAGGTTATTTAATATTTATTACTAAATTTTTGTTTCATCATTATACTATTATATTCATAAATTCAACACTAAAAGTATCTATCCAACCAAATTATTTATAAAATATCCATCCAATGAAATTCTTTATAAAATATCCATCCAAGGTCAAATTCTTTATAAAAATAAGATCATTTTCTTAATAAAGTTTTGCGGCTCTCTGTTGCATCTCTTCATTTCTTTGTGTTTTCCTTTTTAGAATGGGACTGTCTCCTCTCCCCTAGCCATCATTGATGCTCATCTAAGTACACTTCCTTGGACCTAACCGCATCAACAATATTTTGCATATTTGATGCAAAACACCTCAATAATGGGTGAACACATTCTTCATTCTGAATA
>VDFB02079487.1:0-17273 GCA_007258455.2 Sequoia sempervirens | reverse complement strand
TGGCTTTAGAAAGATCTTGAATTTTTTGATGCCATTTTTTACTGCTAAAATTTCTTTCTCATATATGTGGTATCTTGTCTGAGTATCTGTAAATGTGCCAGATCTATATCCACATATATCTTTTTCCCCTGAATTTCTTTCCTGTATTAACACAGCTGACCAAGTTTTGTCAGAAGCATCAGTGTATAAATATAATGGAAAATTATCAACTGGATTTTGAAGTGCTGGTAGTTGCTGACACTTTGCTTTAATCCGTTGAATTGCTTATGTTGCGTTATCAGACCATTGTTCTGTGTTGTCTTTGAGATGATGCTGGATAATCCTCCTGTCTTCAGCTAATCCTTTGTAAAATGGTGAGAGATAATTGAGACAACCTAAAAACCTTTGAATCTGTTTCTTGTCAGTTAAAATATCTGGAAATTTCTGAATTCTGGCAAGAATATGAGGCTGTAACATTACCTTTCCATCCTGAAGATGCAATCCTAAAAAGTCAATTTCAGAAGTACCAATTACCATTTTCTTTGCTGTCAAACAAATACCATGTTTTCTAATGGCTTGGTATAATGCATCTAAATGCTGCAAGTGGTCATCAATAGAATCTGAGAATAGTAATATATCATCTATATAAACAGCACAAAATTCTTTTAAATGTCTGAGTGCTTGGTCCATTCTGCGCTGAAAATATGCTGGTGCAGTACTAAGACCAAAAGGCATGACATTCCATTCATATAATCCCTGTGGGACAGAAAATGTTGTTTTGTATCTATCAGATTCTTTCATCTTGACCTGCCAAAAGCCTGATTTGCAATCAAACTTTGAGAATATCTTTTTATTTGCAGCTCTTCGGATTAGTTCTGAACTAAAAGGAAATGGATAATTAAATGGAAGAATTATCTCATTTAATGGCCTGTAATTGATACACAATCTTTTCTTTCCCCTTATTTGTTCTGCTCTTTTATTTACTAGAAATGTTGGACAAGAAAATGAACTCTTACTTTCTCTGATAAAATTTCCTTGAAGGAGTTCCTGTAATTGTTCATCTATTTCTTTCGTCTCTGATGGGCTGAGTGAGTATGCTGGTTCATATGGGATTATTGATTTGTTTTCTGGTCTTATCTGGATTTCACATTCTTCATGTTCTTGTGACCAGAATTGTAGAGGATTGAGGCTACAACAATTTTCTTCAAATAACTTGGTTATTTTTTCAAAAGGATTTGTTGTCTCCTTATTTTCTTTACTGGATTCTTGTCTCTTTCTTTTCTTAGCCTGATCAAATCTATGATTTACTATTTTGAGTGTAGGGATCTCAATTTGACCATCTTCATGTTTTAAAGAGATCTTGTGCTTCCAAAACTGGAGAGGCTCATATTTTGTAAAGAATAAGAATCCTAGTAAAACATCATCCTCTAAATCATTATATTCAATGAAATCTGTAATGAATGTTTTTCCCATAATTTCTATGTGTACATCTTGTGCATACCTGCCCATATGAATTCTTTGTCCATTTATTGCATAACTCTGTGGTAGATCAGTTTTTTCTTTCCAGAAACATGCTGGAATTGCATTAGTCTTGGCTAATGATCTTGATGATCCTGTATCCACAAAAGCGTCTAATGGAATTTTCTTGTAAATATTCCGCAAATTGGTATCAGAGCCTAGTTACAGAACGTACGCATAATGCCTGTGTCTTTAGAACTTGAATCTCAAGTCATAAACACTCTGAGAGAACCACATTGTTCGTCTGGATTTAGTTTATTCTTAAAAGCTGGAATGTTTATTGCTATCTTTATTGTAGTTATCATAGTCATCCTAAAAACAGCTTTGCCTCATTGAGTTGGTTAACCCCCATTGTAAGTCTTCTGGAGCTAGTATTCTGTATTGGAGCTATCGCGAGTAACTGTGGACCTGCAGTAAGACCGTAAATCCTGCTTTAGCCGAAGGATAGGCGCCAAGGGTGAGCAGTAAGTCAGAAATTGTAGCAGCGAAAGGATTTAAAGCTTCCAAGTAAGTCTATTCCTCCATTATGGCAAGTCAGCGCTCAATGAATGCAAGTAGCTCTCTTTCAAGTGTGATTCATAACTATTTTCCAGATAAAGATGAACTCATAGATGATAAAGGCAATTTTAAGTTTCCAGACATAAAAATCTCAGATTTATATCCTGAAAAAGGCATAAAGGCAAAAGTAATGCATTCTGTTAGGCAATCAGAGATAAATCTTAGAGTTTCTGGAGTTGGAATTTGTCCAGTATATTTACCATTCCTATTATCAGATGATATAAAGAGATGGAAGGAGAAAGGATACTTTCATGTCCACTTCTCATTAGTTGATATAATCCTTCATCCACATTTCAACTTTGATATAGGAGCAGAATATTTTGCTACTCTTATAGATACTCGGTGTACCATTTGGGATCAAGCTGTGATAGCACAGTTTAAAGGTAGATTAGTAAAATCTACTGATGAAGAAAATGGTGGTGATGCTTTAATGTCAGTTCGTCCTAACTTCACCATTAATCTCAATGACAAATATGTACAGTCTGCTTTTTGTTTGTTATTACAAGTTAAAGGAATAGTACTGCAACCTGATTCTGTATATGCTACTATAGGTGGTAGATGTGTGTATAGGTTGTTAAATACTGTTTTTCCCCCTTCACGTTTTCCAGCAGGTGTCAGTTATACTGAGGCTAATGCTAACGTAGATAGCCATGGAAGGCATATAGATGCAACTGGATTTGATATAGGATTCCCTATCATAGAACAGCAAATTCATAAGTCACAACCATCGTTTCAAAACCTTCCATTACCCTCTACTCGGTTATTTTCTGAAAGACCCAAGGTCCAGAGTAGAAGGTTAGCAAGCATTGACCTCCAGAGTCTCCCTTATCAACAACCTCTGTTTATACAACCAGAGAGGCCTTCAACCTCTTACCCTGCACCTCGCTTGTCAAGATCTTTTTCTATGTCAAAAAACTTCCCAACTACTTCAAATAAGCCATTCCTTGATTTTAATCCTGAAGAAAATATTGAGTCCTCCCAGTTTCCTCGATATAGAGAAATCCCCTCTTCTCTAGAAAACCCTGAACTAATAGACAGACTGGCTAGACAAGTCAGCCAAAGGCTAGCCTTAACATCAAAACCAGAATCTCAGTCTGATAAAAAGGGAAAAGGGATAAAACTCACAAAGATGAGTGAAAAAGGATGCATGCTAAGAGAAAAACCTCTTAAGAAGCACCTTCCTAGAGCAGAAACTGAGAAGAGACATAAATATAAGATGGAAATAAACCATCAAGAACAGGAGATAATCAGTATAGAACCAGGAAGATGGCCCCCATCAGATGGATTTGTACAAATAAATCCTGATAAAAACTATTGGGTAAGATATGAGTCAAAGATTCATACAGATTTGGGAAGGAAACAAAAGAATTCAGAAGCACAAAGAAATTGGGTTTCTCAATGGTTAGCTTTTGCACAAGATAATATTGATGACATAGCAATTGATGTCAAACATTCTGTAGATACTTCTGTCCATACTTTAGATAAGATTGATATTATTTCTGAAGATCAGCAACAACATTTCTCTGTAGTAAAAAATATTGAACATTTTTGTGGATCTTTATCAAATGAAGTTGCCAGTGTAAGTTATGATGTTGGTCAAACTCATACCAACATTAAGAAAGTTATCTCTGTTCAAGAACATCAGGATAACTATCTGACCCATATTTATGGAAATCAGCAGAACAATGAAACATCTAGAAAAGATGATGCTGATGAGAAAAATATTCTTTTATCCAATATTTCTAAAAAATTGGAAAAGGTCAGATTATATACAAAAAAGATTAGGGTAACACAGACTGGCAAAGACAGTAGTAGTTCTGGAGAAGAAAAACAACCTCCAAAGGTAAATATTCCAGAACCCCAACAAAAACAAAAGGTCCTCATACAGAGAAGAAAATCTTCTTCAGCTTCGTCAGCGACTTCTTCTTCTAAGAAAAATTCTATACATATATTCTTGCCCCCTAAGGAGCATACTTCAGTAGGTAAAGAAAAATGTTTTCCAGTACAAGAACAGAAAGAACCTTTGAAAGATTGCTTAGAAGAAATTGGTATTGCTTCTGATATAGAAGAACCTGTTTACATGGATGAACCAATTTTTGCATATAAAGATTCAGAACTCTCTCTTTCTGATACTGGTTTTACATTTACTGACAACACTAATTATTCATCTTCTATCTCCACTGATGATGAAGATCCTTTAAATCTTCTAGATCTGTCCACTTATCAGCAAGTGAATGAACAGGAACCATGGGAATCTCTTAAGAAGCTCTCCATGGACATAGAAATGCAAGAGCCAGTTACTGAAAACTTGAGACCAGAACAGATGCGACCTTATGCATCTAGCGGTTATATTTTAAATATCGATAAATTGGTCAATCCTTATGAAGCTCTTTGCACTTGGACAGACACATTAGAGAATCTCTTTGAAAGAGGAGGAACATGGACAGAACCTGGAAAAGTTCTGTATGCAGTTAGATTAATGACAGGAAAGTTACGCAACTGGTGGAATAATCTTCCAGATGTTGGACCTCTCCCTAAAGTCACTCCTACACAACCTACAGATCCTGTTTTGGTTGATCTTAAAAATTTAGGAAAGGATGATATTTTTCAAGCCGGATTTGATGAATTCAAATGGCTATTAACTGAATTATTCTGTGATGATATCTCTAACCAAGCAGTTGAAGCAAATAAGATCTTACAGTCTATGAAGCTGAAAAATTTGGCAAAATTTGATGCTTATAACTGTATGTTTGAATCATACATGGTAGCTGCTAATAAGATGCATGATCTTACTACTAAGCAGTATTATCTAAATTCATTACCATGTAGATTAGGTGCTTGGGCACAAGATTATATCATCAGAAAAGAAAATCAACATCTTGATGATGTCAGTTTTCCTACATTGAGAAGATTGATCAGATACAAGTTAGAAAAACAATGTCTTTTAGGAGCATTACAGCTTAACAAAGAAGAATATAATTATACTTGTAATCTGAAAGAATTTTGCAATCTTCCTCCAATCAACCAGTTAAAAGATTTCCAGCAATTGAAGGAATTCAAGAAGAAAAAAGGTTGTGGACAAAACTGCAGATGTCATAAATGCTCTAGAAAGAAAAGACACTACCATGATGGAGAATACACATTCAAAAGAAGCAAGCATGGTAGATATGGCAAAAGAAAGCATTATAGAGCAGTTCCTTATCAGAAAAGGAATAATCATAACCCTCCTTGGTTATTAAAAAAAAGAAATACTTCATCAACTAAAAGGATCAAATGTTTCATTTGCAATGGACCTCATTACGCAACTAATTGTCCCAAGAAATTAAACCCTGGAACAAAGATATATGCTTGTTTTGAAAAAGCAAATCCAAAGTGGGATATTGTACCATATACTGATCAGCTAACAGATTTATTTGAGCTTGTTGAAATTGTCCCTGACTCTAATTTTATGCTGAGAAGCAAAGATAGAAGAAAATTGAAAACTCTATCTCATTCAAGCAGCAGCAGCAGTCTAGAGCTAAGTTCTGAGTCAGATGAAGATTTTTTGGTCACTCTGTTAAAAACTACACTTGGTGACATCAATACAAAAATTCAGATTGAAAAATCTAAAGACCCCTACAAAATATCTTGTACAAGAGAAGAAAGAAGAAAAGCTGTCCATCAACATCTAGCTAGAATGAAAGAATTAGACAAAGAAAAGAAAGATGTTGAAAAACAACTCACACTACAGCAAAAGCCCTCTGCACATCAGTCTAAACAAATTGATCATGGGTATAAAATACCACCATGGCAGAGAAAAGATAAAAAGGAAAGTTCTTCTTCTCATAAGAATTCTTCTGCAGATTCAGATATTATTGCTATTTTTAAGAAATTTGATCTTGTACTCAATGATGTTTCTGACATTAAGAGATTATTAAAAGATCAACAGAAAGCAATTAGAAATCTTTCTGCAGAGGTGGGAGAAATTAAAGACATTCTCTTTCAAGCAGAGCAACAACCATCAGAGGTTCAGTCAGCAGAAGACAGCAGCGGCCATAAAGAAAGTAACCCTTTCGCCCCTTTTGATAAAAGAGAAAAACATTGCTCTTTACTACTTGCAAATAATGGAAATTATATCAGAATAAATCTATGTTTTCATGGATACAAGAAAATTCCATTAGACGCTTTTGTGGATACAGGATCATCAAGATCATTAGCCAAGACTAATGCAATTCCAGCATGTTTCTGGAAAGAAAAAATTGATCTACCACAGAGTTATGCAATAAATGGACAAAGAATTCATATGGGCAGGTATGCACAAGATGTACACATAGAAATTATGGGAAAAACATTCATTACAGATTTCATTGAATATAATGATTTAGAGGATGATGTTTTACTAGGATTCTTATTCTTTACAAAATATGAGCCTCTCCAGTTTTGGAAGCACAAGATCTCTTTAAAACATGAAGATGGTCAAATTGAGATCCCTACACTCAAAATAGTAAATCATAGATTTGATCAGGCTAAGAAAAGAAAGAGACAAGAATCCAGTAAAGAAAATAAGGAGACAACAAATCCTTTTGAAAAAATAATTAAGTTATTTGAAGAAAAGTGTTGTAGCCTCAATCCTCTACAATTCTGGTCACAAGAACATGAAGAATGTGAAATCCAGATAAGACCAGAAAACAAATCAATAATCCCATATGAACCAGCATACTCACTCAGCCCATCAGAGACGAAAGAAATAGATGAACAATTACAGGAACTCCTTCAAGGAAATTTTATCAGAGAAAGTAAGAGTTCATTTTCTTGTCCAGCATTTCTAGTAAATAAAAGAGCAGAACAAATAAGGGGAAAGAAAAGATTGTGTATCAATTACAGGCCATTAAATGAGATAATTCTTCCATTTAATTATCCATTTCCTTTTAGTTCAGAACTAATCCGAAGAGCTGCAAATAAAAAGATATTCTCAAAGTTTGATTGCAAATCAGGCTTTTGGCAGGTCAAGATGAAAGAATCTGATAGATACAAAACAACATTTTCTGTCCCACAGGGATTATATGAATGGAATGTCATGCCTTTTGGTCTTAGTACTGCACCAGCATATTTTCAGCACAGAATGGATCAGGCACTCAGACATTTAAAAGAATTTTGTGCTGTTTATATAGATGATATATTATTATTTTCAGATTCTACTGAGGACCACTTGCAGCATTTAGATGCATTATACCAAGCCATTAGAAAACATGGTATTTGTTTAACAGCAAAGAAAATGGTAATTGGTACTCCTGAAATTGATTTCTTAGGATTGCATCTTCGTGGATGGAGCGTAATATTAACCCACATTTCTCCTGCTTCTAATTCAAAATTTCCAGATTTCTAACCCACAAGCAAATTCAAAGATTTTAGGTTGTTCAATTCATCTTTCTTAAATTATCTCTACAAAAGGATTAGCTTAAAGATGTGAGAATTATCCAAAGATCATCTCAAGGATAACACGGGTAACGAATGGGTCCGATAATGCAAATGCGTAATTCAAATGGATTAAACAAAATCGTTGAATCACATCTGTGTGTATCCAGTTGATAACTTCCATTATATTCTTATATACACCGATGCTTCCAGATAAACTTGGTCACCGTTGATACAGAAGAAATTCTGGGAAAAGATATATGCGGGATATAGATCCGGGTACACTTTACGATACTCCTCGCATACATTACATGAAAAAAGAAATCCTAGCAGTAAAAAATGGCATCAAAAAATTCAAAATCTTCTTAAAGCCAGTCCATTTTACTGTTCGCACAGACAGCCAGCCTATGAGAAATCTGCTAACAAAGAAACCTGATGAAGACATTGCCCAAGGTAGAATTGCTAGATGGTATTTTGAGTTCCAAGGATATGATTTCAATATCGAATGGATCAAAGGTGAGCTTCAATCCTCTTTGCGACTCTCCTTACCGTAGAAATGGTTTGTTCTATATGGCCAATCTTCAACCTGAATTTCGTGGATGAATATCTATATAGACCGGGATGGAGCAGCCATGTATATTGCAGATTTCGCCAGGAATATTCAAAATCCTCCCCTTCTAATTTCCTAAGCGATATTATTGTTCTATTAAAACATATTTTCTAAAACGTATTAACATATTCCGTAATATTACTGAATATCAATTTAACCATGTCATTTTAGATCCTGAGGAAGAAGATGGTTTCAAAAAAGAAATTGGGATGGAATTCGCCCCAATCAGCTACTGGTGTGGAAGACAGATGATGCATATCAGATTTAAAGGACTGTTCGGTATGAATTGGTCTAAAAGAAGTAAAATGAATTTGTTAAAATTGATCAAATTTGGTTTTATTACTCGCATCTCTCTGCATCAAGATAATTTTGAAGATTGTGCTGATTTAGTTGGTGGCAGGTTCAATGAAGATATGGAAGAATTCTTTGAAATTCTACATCCTGGTTTAACCCATACAATTTGTGATAGTCTTACAGATTATTTACAAACCTATCCTCATAATGGATATTACTTTCCCAGGATCGAATACTATCCTTTGGAGCACAATTGGAGAGCTGAAGTCAGGATCCAAAACTGCGAAGTTACAATGCGGCCAACCTTACTTGCAGCCAGAATAGAAAAGGATATTGCTTATTCAAATGATTATATGGTTCAAATAGATTATGCTTTCAATGCCACTCAGGAAGATTGGGAAAAAGCTTGTTCAGAGTTACCAGATGATCTTTTAGATCCTATTCCCTTTGGGAGCCAGTGCGATATGGGCTTCGAAAACCCACATGCCGGATGTCACCCACGTTAAGACGTGACAGATAGGATGCTTACCTATCCACAAAAAAGCAGAACCCATAATGACTTTTGGGTGTAAAGTCATCGTGTACGTGACACGAGTCCTAATCACGGTTGTTGAAGATTCCTTGCTCACGCCTTTTATAATGGCTACAGGAATTCTTGTCGGTTGGTTCTTATCCTTGTTCATGTACCTACCCTTATGGCGGTGCTACGGATAAGATGCTTTTTGTTGTCACTCTTCTATTGACGGATTTCAAAATATTATGAAGAGAAGGTTAAAGTTCCGCTCCGATGGAATCAGTCTTTTGCTATAAAAGGACCTCGGAGACGCCTATCTCGACACACCAAGTTGGACACCAAGTTTGAAAGAGTCTTAGAAGAGGTTCAGAGACGACTTCTATAGTTCTCCCTCGCTACTCTTAGTGCTATCCGGATGATCGTGAATCAATATACAGAATGAGTTTTCTTGTTAAGAAAGGGAACAAGCTCTTTTGAAATGCAAAGTTTGTTTTATTCCCTTTCCATTCCCTGCGTAATCCCCGCCATTGGATTTCGGTGTATCTTATCATTTTTCTTCCGTAACTCATGCTAATGTGTATTGAATCCACAAATTGGTGCATCGTGAGCAAGCAAATCAGAGAAGTTTGAGTTTTTCAGCAATATTTAGTGCCAAGAATGTGGCTTCCTAATTTGAATCATATGTCAAATTTGTCATATAGATTGTTTGTGTTGCATGAACATGTTTTATGATATTCCCTCTCAGCCCCCTGCTTTTTTAAAAGCTCATTAACGTTAGCTCAACTAATTTCTTTGTTTTCCTATGGTTCTCCAAAGCTTCCTACTGAAGTTCTTTACAATCTCACCTATTTTGTTCATACATTTAGTGCCAAATAATGAAGCTCCATTAGAATATATGTATGGTATATTAATTTATATATAGAAAGCATGTATATATGTGGTACATACACGTTATTATATGTATGTATATATGTATATATACATACATATATATGTATATGTATATATAAATATAAATATGTATATATATATATATGTGTGTGTGTGTGTGTGTGTGTGTATGTATACATATATGTGTGTGTGTGTGTGTGTTTATGCATATATATATGTATGGGAAAGTATACTATGAAATATGTGAGAAAATATATTGATTAGGTTGCATTGTCGAAAGAGCCATTGTGGTATTGGTTTGATAGCAAACTATTGTAAAAATTGTTTCCTCAGAGCTCTCTTTCAAGTTCCCAATAACAAATTGTTCTTCATGATACTCTTTCTTTGGTTCCCCATGGAAGACTATTCATTATCATATTTTGCATAAGAATCAGAGGTTAATCACAAGTAATTGAGAACCCACATTAAACATATTCAAACAATTCAAGAAATATATGTAAGAGTTGGTTTGTGAATTCAAATTTTGAGCTACATTCTTTGGCACTAAACCCACATTAATTAGAACTTGTAAATGCAATGGGTGGCAATAATCTGTGCAAAATGGCTATAAGGCCTCAAAGTTAATTAGGAATTTGAGCTACATTGCTTGGCACTAAATATTATAGAGAAATAGAGAAGACTTGCACATGGTTTTTAATGAAGATGTAGAGATTACGTCTTCAACAAAGGATGCTCCTAAATGTTACTCATTGGTCAATAAGGATTGCAAAAAACTTATGAACTTAGAATTGACAAGGCAATGGTTACATAGCTTGGTTGTCTTGTATCAATATGTTTCATGATATTCTTTTCTACTCATCTAATTGAAGCTGCCTGTAATAGATTATTCTATTGCTCTTGTAACAAAGATTGTTTTCAATTTTTAAAATTCTGAATTTTTTTCTGTTGTTAATTTGTTTGGATGGAACTTGTTATATATCTTGTATCAATATGTTTCATGATGTTCTTTTTTACTCAACTATTTGAAGTGAGTTTGAAGTTGTCTATAAAAAATTATTGTATTATTCTTGTAACAAGCATTATTTTCAATTTTTACAATTCTGTAATTTTTGTCGTGGTTACTTTGTTTGGATGGAACATGTTATATGTCTTCTATCAATATGTTTCATTATATTTTTTGTACCTAGTATAGGAGCACCTACAACTCAACATCCATTTTGGATTATTTGATGGTGAATAGGTTAGAAAGAGTATTTTTGAGTCTTTTGAGTGTATTTCATCTTCAATAAGGTCTAATAAGACCATTGGATAGGTTCTAGCTTGAATTTTTGAGTTTTGAGTCAAAATGTGCAACAATGCATGCAATCTTGCACTAAAAGTTGCTTTTGTAGCCTTTGAAGGAAAAAACATGAATTTGTATGTAAGTGTGCAAGGTTTGGGGTCTTGATAATGTAATAAGGATTTTTCAAGGTTATTTGAAGGGTTTTTGAGGTCATAGGTCTTTAGGATTGAAAGTTGCGCTCCAAAATTGCAAAGTTGTCATGTTGTAAGTTGGTGTAATTTCACCATAATGATGTAATTTCACTAACCAATAGGTTCCCTCTTTTAAAAAATCAGTTGAAGGCCATTAGGGAAGGTGGAAGAATGTTTAAAAAACATCCCTTGTGTCAAGGTTGGGTTGTTGTTGGAATTTTTGAAGTTTTGAAGCATTTAATAAAGAGAAAACCCTATTTTTCCAGTTTTTGTAGTGTTTTTAACTATTCTTTTATTTGGTACAGACATATACATAACTGTTCAGCCTCCAAAAATTCATGGTTTGATAGAGGGCAGAGATAGATTTATTTTGGCAGCAATTTGGATTGATTTCATTAAGAATTAAGCAAGTTACATAGATTTTACTGAAAGAGGGTCTGAAACCCTACCAAACAAGGGTTTGGTCACCAAAATGGTCATAATTCCCATTTCCACTATGGAAAAAATCTAAAACTTGGTGGAATGTTAGGTTTAGGGCCCTTCTTCATGCTTTAATTTTTTTTAGAGTGAAATATGGAGGTTTGCAAAATTTATATGATGCCCTAGGTCAGCTTTTTCCTTGTAAATGTATGAAAATGGTCTTTAGAATGCACCTTTCATAGTTTTCTAAGTATTTGTTTAATATCTAATGGATGGAAAGCATGGGAACAGTCTTGGGGAACCTATTGGATCCTTTTAAAGGCATTAGGGGGGTTGGGGTGTTCCTTGACAAGTTGAAAGCTTCCGTGTATAGGCCTAGTTGAGCCTTGTTTATGCCTTGTAAATCAATCTTTTGATACATTTGTTTTGGGTGTTTGATCCTATGATTTTGGGAGCTTGTGGAGGATGGTGTTAGGATTCAAAAACCATGTTTCATTGTATAGTTAATGTCCTTAATTATTTTTTATTTTTATTGTCCTATTGGTGAATGTTGCAAAGTTGCATGGGCTTGTGTAGGAGCGATGGAAGAATGGATTTTTTTGGGTGCAAGGTATGTTTGTTTGGTCATGTTGTGTTGTGTGAAGAGTTTTTACATCATCCCCAAGTCCTGTTGAGATGTTTAGTTATGTAAGTCAAGTTGAGTGGTCAAGTTGCATTGTTGAGAGGAATAGTGAAGTTGGTGTGTGCATATATAGTATTTGAGAGAAGCTTTTGAAAAGGAAGTTGCTTCCCCTGCCACTCTACATCAAAGTTGTATCAAATCTTTTGGGAATAGGTCTATTTTCATTTTTTATGTTGAAGAAGAAGGTGAAGAGGTAAGGTTGACAAGATGACTCCAAAGAAGAATGATATGGCTAAAGAGATGAAGAAAATGAAAGACATACATGCTAAGGAACTCAGTGAGTTGGAGGAAAGAATCATAGCCTTGGAGACAAAAAAAAGAAGGGATGCTAAGGAGAGTGAGTCAGATGAAGAGGAAGATGATAAGTTTGAAGATTTGGAAGAAGAGCTTACTCCATAGGATCAAAGAATTGCAAATTTGTTGAAGACAGTGAGGAATGACAAGCCTAAGGTAAAGATTGATGTTCCAAAGTATGGTGGTAGTCTAAATGATGAAGAGTTACTTGATTTGATTGATGCATTAGATAACCATTTTGAATGTGATGAGGTTCCTGAGGAGAAAAGATTAAAGATTGCAAAGACAAAGTTTTAGTGTCATGCTTTGGTATGGTGCTAGGACTTTTTTCAATCAAAGTGGAGAAAGCAAGGAAAGTCTAAAATAACCTCATGGGACAAGATGGTATCAAAAATCAAAGGTAAATTCTTACCCTTGAAGGATCATCAAGTTCAAATGTTTAAAAAATTTCAAGGTTTAAGGAAAAAGGAAATGGACATTAAGTCTTATACTGAGGAATTTTATAAACTAAGTTTAACGTCTGGTCATTATGAGAATGAAGATGAAAAATTTGTTAGATATATTGGTGGTTTGAGGCTTAACATACAAGATGAATTGGTTTTGGCTAACCCTAGGAGTGTAGAGGGGTGTTATCAAATGGAAATCAAGATGGAGGAGAAGCTTAAAAGGAGACAAGAGAAATTAGTGAGAGGAAGAGGTGGTCCTAGTGCAAGAGGAAGAGGAATTCCTTCTACATCAAAACAGCCAAGTGAAGATCTGGAAGGAGCAAAAAAAGGTAAAGATCACAATTTTTATTCTAGAGGTGGTTTTGGTTTTAGAGGTAGAGGAAGGTTTGGTATTGGTAGATGTTCTAATGATTTCGTAGGAAGGTGCTACACATGCAATGAGTTTGGCCATCCTTCATGTAAATGTCCTGAGAGGGTTGGTAGTTCATCTAGTGGAGATAAGAAGATTGATAGGAGAGCACAATTGGTTCAAGAAGAGGAGTGTGAAAGCCATTGTTCTACAATGGGGAAGGAAGATCCTGAAACAGGGGAAATGTTAATGGTGAGGAAGACAATCTTGAAAGCAGCAAAAGAGGAAGAACCTTTGCAAAGAAAATTTTTCTTCAAGACTAATTGTAAGTGCAAAGACAAGGTATGTAGAGTGGTCATTGATTCTAGTTCAACAAAGAACATGGTGTCATGTGAAATGGTAAACAAGTTAGGCTTGACAAGAATTCCTCATGAATGTCCTTATAAAATCTCATGGTTGAATGATGATCAATCTTTATTGGTGAATGAAAAGGTTGTTGTAGACTTTCAAATTGGTGGTTATCATGATAGTGTTGTTTGTGATGTTCTTCCAATGGATTTTTGTCATTTACTTTTAGGAAGACCTTGGCAATATGACAAGAGAGCTTTGTATGATGGTAGGGGAAATACCTACACTATAGTTAAAGATGATTGTTCTTTTGTGTTGAATCCTCTTGTAGAAGATGTTAAAGGTAAGGAAAAGGTAATAATGTGTGGCAAGAAGGAACCTATAAATGTGATAAAGGAGAAAAAATATTTTGATCATGTAATTAGTTCTAGGACTGAAAATGTAGGGATAATAGATGTAAAGGAAAATACATAGGTAAAGAAGGTGAGGGCAGTGAGTTTGCATGAGAATGTGCTAGTAGGAACCATTGAATTCCTTGTGGTTGAGAGAAGGTTTGAGAAACAAACAAAGTTTTCAAGCATAACAGTACAAAAGCCTGATATAACAATGACAAAGCAACTTGCTGTGGCAAAATATAAAGGATAGAAAAAACAAGGTCTTAAAGACAATTGTAGGCATGTGCATGACAAAGAAGTGAAGAAAAATCATAAAGTTACTAATCCATAGTTTTTTGTAGGTGGATACCATCATAAACTATCAAATATTGGTTAGAGAAAAGGTGAAAGACTCTTTGTAGGTCTAAGAATAGAGGAAAGGAAAAATGCTTATGTGAACACATTCCAAGGTGATAGAAGTGTAGGGAAGATTGCACAACCTATGTACATGAACTAGTGGAGTGGATTTTTGGACCAATGGAGCATCTCTGACGCTTAGAGATAGTGGTATCAACAACTCATGGGGCATGAGTATTTTCTAGGGGGGTTGTATGGTGTAGGAGAACCTACACCTCAACCTCCATTTTGGATTCTTTGATGGTGAATAGGTTAGAAAGAGTATTTTTGAGTCTTTTGAATGTTTTTTATCTTTAATAAGGTCTAATAAGACCATTGGATAGGTTCTAGGTTGATTTTTTGAGTTTTGAGTCAAAATATGCAACAATGCAATCTTGCACTAAAAGTTGCTTTTGTAGCCTTTGAAGGAAAAAAACATGAATTTGTATCTAAGTGTGCAAGTTTTGGGGTCTTTACAATGTTTAAATGTTTTTTAAAGGTTATTTGAATGTTTTTTGAGGTCATAGGTCTTTAGGATTGAAAGTTGCTCCAAAATTGCAAAGTTGTCATGTTGTAAGTTGGTGTAATTTCACCATAATGATGTAATTTCACTAACCACCAGGTTCCCTCTTTCAAAAACTTAGTTGAGGGCCATTGGGGAAGGTGGAATAATGTTTAAAAATCCTCCCTTGGGTCGAGGTTGGGTTGTTGTTGGCCTTTTTGAAGTTTTGAAGCATTTAATAAAGAGAAAACTCTATTTTTTGAGTTTTTGTAGCATTTTTTACTGTTCTTTTGTTTGGTATGGATTGATCCATAACTGTATGGCCTCCAAACCTTCATGGTTTGAGAGAGGGAAGAGATAGCTTCATTTTGGTGGTTATTTGGCTTGATTTTATTAAGAATTAAGCAAGTTACATTAATTCTAGTGAAAGAGGGTTTGAAACAAAGTGTTGATCATCGTGGTTTAGCTCTTTTAAATTCTAAAAATTTGTACACTGCTAGAAACTACAACCATGTCATTGATCTGTGTGTTTGGGATTCTTGTAAATTTTACATAGATAGATACATATATGCATATATATATATGTATTGAATTCCCCATTTGATATTTAAAAATGTACATATGTATATATATATATATAGAACAAGACCAGTGTGGCTTGTTTGAAAATACAACAGTAATTTATATATACACATACACATATCGAAGCAGATCTGTATGGTATCTTTATTCGTATTTATGTAGACTTTGATTTAGAAAGAGTAAAAAATACCAAAGGACCGCAATGCTTCTTTCAACAATGCAACTTGATCGTTATATTCTCTCACACATTTTGGAGTATACTTTCCCATACTGCAACATTCAATATTGCATTTAATTCCTCCACCATCATGCTGCAATAGCACCAAGATGCATTAACCCTCATGTGAGCAAACACTTACCATTCTACTTTTGTGTATTGAGGCAACCAACTCCACGACCACCAAACCACATAATTAGGAAGCTCCATGTTATAAATTGTCCTTAGAAACCCCCCCATTGGAATTACATATGGATATATATATTTGGTTATATGTGTTTTTTAAAATGTGTAGACAAAGGGAAAATTCAATGCATATATGTACTTAATCAGTTTTATTCTTTTTGTTGTATATTCTATTGTTTGCATTAAAAAAGATGAAGGCAACATGTAGCAACATATACAAATTTCTGCATATAGGTATTTATAGAGATATAGTAAAAATTGTATGCATTCATATATAAGGAACCTCAAAAATAAACAAATACATATAGGGATATATACATTTTCATTTATTATTCCTATTGTTTTTGTTGTATCTCCTGCTATTTCAACAGTATTAAAAGTGGAATGGTTATAGCCATTTTCATTTAATCAAAATAGTAAAATGGTTGCTAGATTAAATCAATATTTATAGTTTTTCTACCAGTTGCCATTGGATGTTGTAATACATTAAACTTTTATTTTTATTGTGAAATAGAGGTGCCAATCAGTCAACTATAATTGCAAGCTTTCCTCCCTCTAAAAGGTCCCAGAACTGTGTCTGTGAAATCAGGCTTTGTGGATGGATCTCTAGAGCCCCCCACAATTGATTTGGTGATACCCCCCACAAGCCATGCTATAGAGTCTGACTTTGAGGGTACCATCCACCAGCCTCCAGATCTTGATTTTGTAAGTTTGTATTTCCTTTTCCTTATACCTACTACAACTTTGTTGTTATTGTTTCCTTCCTCTCCTATAATAAACTTGAACAGTGTCTTTCATTTCCTTTAATTTTAGGATTCTCAAATACAAAACTATACACCACATACACTTTACTATTTATGTCTCTAGTTTTATTAGCATTTAGGTGTATACATAGATGGCTGGCCCTAGTAAAGCATATAGATGTGGAAGTACATATGCATTGATCTTTTAGAACACATAAACATATCTCTTGGCAGCCTTTGTCTTCCTTACTCGTTTTATCCATTTGGTGTGATGATGTGCATTTTCCTTGATTGAAATTTTCTTTGTAGGCTACAAAGAAACAACCAACTTTGACTTCATTTGCAATTCATTCCATCAATGCTGGAGATGTTCCCTCTCCAGTCCTTCAACTTATCTCCTTCAAAAAATTTGGCGGTGATGAAGGGAAGGTTGGTCGATACAAGGTTGTCTTGTCTAATGGACACCATATGCAAATAGGAACCCTACCTTCCAAATGCAATGA
>VDFB02079485.1:0-22888 GCA_007258455.2 Sequoia sempervirens | reverse complement strand
AGTGACTTACCATTCATCCAAGAACACACAATACGTAGATTTGTTTAACCATCAATCAAACAAGGGTTTTATGATAGTTTGCAAGCCAATTTGAAAACACTGTCATTAATAACTTCATCAAAACTGAGAACCATGAATCATCCTTTCACCAAAATTTGGGCAGCAATAGGAAAAAAAATTCCACCAATTTTCATGGGTTTCGAATGGTGGAAACTCTATCCATTAAATTTATTTGCTCCGTAGAAACCCTAGGTAGAGTTTTAACCTGTCAACACTAAAAATGCAATAACTCTCTAAAAAAAAAATGAAATCTTCTCAAACCTAAGGAATTCAAAATATTAAAACCTTATTCAACTTTTTCAATCACATTCAGGGTCGTACTTAATCGTACTAGGCCTTACAACGTGTTTCACAAGCTATTTTACATAAAAATGCAAGTAAAACGTGGAAAAATGAAATTCTTTGCATTCCAACTTTCTCCAACCTTGGTACTCAAGTTTACATATCTATTGCATCATATTACAACCTCCCACAACCATCCAAAATGACACCTAACTCCCATTAACCAACTTTGCAAAATTGCATTGACAACATTGACAAGTTTTTTGCAACTTTTGACAACCTTTGCATTTTTTGACAACTTTGCACCTAATCACCCAAAAATAATCCAATATGACCCCAAATGACCTTAAACGGTCCAAATTGACCTTATTGACCCAAAACAAACCCAATCAACCCAAAATTCATTTTTTTACAAAATGACAACAAAGTGCATCAAAGGATGCCTCTGCATCAAATCCACCTAGTAAACTACCCCAAATCAAGAGAAAATATATTCAACAGTACCTATCTCTTAGTTATTAAAAAAAATTACATAGATTTTGACTAATGTAAAACCTTGTCAAATTCTTAACAACATATAGATAATATGTAACTTGAGCGATCTACAAATATAGTTATTTAAGCATGTTTGAACCTATACCTAGGCACAAAATTGGTATAACATCTATAGAATATAGTTCTCTAAAAAGAAACAAAGAAATAAGCTTGATAAAAATAACGAGTTAGCTTGTGAAAAAAATAGCCTAACCTAGAATCATTTCACAACATGATCATTTGGATATGGATATTGAATTAAAGGGAATATGTATAATGTTCATGTGATATATTTTTTCCATGTCATTAATGCAATATCCATGTGGTTCAATTAGATTTATAGGAATAAAATTTCAATCCATGGCTAGCCAAAATTCATCCTAAATGAGAAACTATAATGTATTTATAAAAGTTGTATCCACTCTCAGAATCATATCTTTTTAGACTTGAATATTTATATCTATAATTGTAATTACTAAATAAGGAAACATTCATCCTAAATATGGAACAACCAACAAAATAATACTAGATATTAATAACTTTGACTAAGAGAAAACATTCAAAATATAGCTATCCTCAAATAAATAAATGACTTTGACTAAGAGTGAACATTCAAAATATAGCTATCCTCTTTGCAAAATCCAATTTGATTTGAGAGATTTATGGGCAATGTTGGTATTTTTATCACCATTTATATATATTTTTTCCTCAAAGGGTTATTAAGGAAAATAAGAAGATTTTATAGTTTTAAAATATAATGTCAAGGTAGAGGAATGAGTCTTAGGTGCTAAAGGTTAATTAGAAAAGGTCAATTAGAAGGTTGAACCTTTAGACAAAACGAAGGTTATTCATGATACTTCTCAATGCCAAAAGTAAAATAAATAAAGAAAAGGAGCTCAATTTTCATTCTCCCTTCATCCTGTAACATACCCATTGGTCTACATAGTAACTTTCCTATGTTTTAACCTCAAGTAAAAGTTTCAAGCATCTAACCATTACATGAGCAATAATTTGTTTTCTTTAATATAAAAGATAACATGCACATTTGAAATAAAAATCTTTCCAAACTTTTCCATTACATTATATCAAAGTAAATTACAACTTTCCAAAGTAATGATTACATAGTACATGATAACATGATATCATATTTCTTTCTACAATCTTTCCATCATAATGGATACAAAATACATTTACAAGGCTCCATTGAGCTTACTGGAAAAAGATGTACGAATGGTCCAAGTAATCCCCTTTCAAATCTTGGTCACCAACTAATGAGGAGAAGCATCACTCAAGCACTTTTTCACCAACCTTGGACTAACTGTGGTCCCCTACACATCTATCTAACTGATAGATGGCCCTACCCTTCAACAAAGAGATTGGTTTGGTAACCTCATAATAACATGACCTTTTTGAGCTTGGTGGAGTGTCCTGAACATTTCTAAATCTATCATATAATGGCTACAACCTACACATATGGCATTCCCTATCTATTACATAAATTTGGAAACATAGTGAACTAACACTATAACTAGTGGCAACTTACACTACTTTGGCCAAAGTATTCATCACTCGTGATTTTAGAGTCTACATGACATGCTCACCCACCTTCCTAGCTCAATTTATATATGACCATTCATAACCTATGCATAGGCTATCCCCTTTGATAGATTATCTTAACCCCAGGAATAACCTATTATCTCTATGTTTAACTAACACATCTACTAAGTAATTCAAAGTAACTCTTACTTATCAACTAACCATACAGATAAACATAATTTAACCTCATTAATTGACTCTAGTACCAAAGGTACAATCCCAACTAAAAAGTCTCTAATCAAGGGTTTATCTCAACACTAAATGACTCCCTTCAATAGTATAAACTTATCAATAAATGACCTCAATTCAAAAGTATTACCTTTAACAATAAATGACTTCAATCAAAGTATAATCTCATCAATAAATGACCTCAAATACAAGCATAATCATATCGATAAAGGACTCTCAAAAGTATGTTCTCAACAATAAATTGACTCCAATTGAAAGTATAATCAATAATCAAATGATCAACTAGATCATAAAGGCTAAATCCAACCTATGTGATTCATTCACTAATCAAGTAAGCAACCCAACTAAATAGGTTATTCCCAACCTAGGGTTGCGATCAAAGTAATGTTCACATGATCATGAACCAATCATAAGACTTCTCTTTCAAAATACCTCAAATATTCTCATTTTTACTATATTTGTATATTATCTGGAGGACATAATCAACTTGCGAGGAGTTGGTGTATCTACACCCATAGTCCTCTCAGTACAGTTTTGGGTCACCAATACGTGAGTCCTCTTTTTAGATTTCTATGACTAGGAATAGAACTTCTAATTCAAAATAAGAAATTAGCATAACCATTAAATACAACTCTCAACCCTATAGTTGAATATTGATATAACCTTCTAGTTTATACCCTATCCCTAGGGAAAGATTCTCTTCCTACTTTTTAGAAGAAATAAGTAGTCCATCAAGTAAAGTTTATCTATCAAGGTTTGCTTAACCTTGTTACCTAACAATGATGGTATTTCTATCATTCCCCTTGTATTACCAACCTTATATTGTCCATGAAGGTTTACCAAGTATTAAAGCACATTAAAGTAGCACAATATTGTATATGCATATAACCCTCTATCGAGGTTTTCTAACAACTGGAATTATCAAATATCTTCCATACTTCTAGATAAAAGATACTATCCAATTCACGATAGAATAACTTACTTTTCAAACGAGACAAACATAGTCATACAATATTTACAAAAACTTAAAATGCATAAAAGAGTAGAATTCATTATGCCTGTTTGTGCAAAGCTCCAATCGATTGAACTAGATTCCTAGCTTAGTCTTCTCCTAAAATCAACTTGCAACTTAGTAACTGTCACTTCCTCCCTCCAAAATGTTCTTCACTAATCCCTCACAAATCCTCTCACAAATTCTCTCACAAACTCATAATAAACTAACAACTTAGAAATAAGTAGCATGTATGCAAGTATGCATACCCATTGAGGTAGATAGCTCCTCTATTTATACACAAAGGTCAACATCTAAAAGCTAGAAATAGGATATCAAGAATGACACTTCTCATCTCAAATGACTTGAATCGGAAAGGTTAAGAAAAGGTGGCAACTATAAACGTTGCACAATGAACACATACACAACCATAGTGAATGAGTCACTTTACTCAAATGAACAACAAGAATGATAAACACAAATGCAAGGTAATTGTATCCTACAGATTGACTTACTTGATCAGCTGCATACTTGACCATTTCCACATATTTCATAATGCTTCACATTCTAGAAATTCATATTTGTAAGATAGGCTTCTAATCCGTTCACACCATTCTCAGCTTGGCGCCACATTATGCCATTTGGGCGGGCTATCATTTGGGTTGCTATTCAGTTAGAAGACTGAGTCAAAGTTCCTTTATACGCCTCAAATTATTATTGCCTCATTACATTTGACTTTTTCTTGCATGTTACTCACAGGTACTAGTTGGCTTAATACCCACGCACATAAAACAACACTGCCTATTTTTACACATGTTATTTACTTATACATTGTTATAGTTAATTATGCACAGCCTTGGCATTGTGCGCTATCACCCTAATTTTTGTGCTTTATACCATATATGAGCGGATCATTACTTGGCCATTACATTATTCATGGCAATGCTTTGTTTATGCACAAGTCTATGGTTTAGCCATTTTATTGTATATGGCAGTGCACTATATAAGAGCCATGTTTTCTTTATAATATAACAATTACTTCCAAAATATTTCATATTTTAAGTAGATTTTATTGCCACCACATGGCTCACCCAAATCGGCCCATAATGGCCTTTCAAACATATTATAATAATCGATATAACTTCATCGATTTCTATCAATCAATTCTCATTATAATAATTGATTCACAATATAAACTGATATATATATATAATTAATTTATGGTAACATAATTATATACACATATATATCAATATATCGCTATTTCAATAATCACATTAAATCACACATATATTCACAATCTTATCGATCAATGCATATATATATACAAAGTATATATATCTCATCGTTCAAGTATAAACACATAAGGAAGAATTCACACATTTCAAAGAGACTCAACACTTAGACTCCTAAGCAAGAACATTCACAAACTCAAAAAGAACTAAAGATAACTTAATATTTCCCAACAATTATCCTAACTTGACCAAACTAGAAGTGTGTGTGTGAAAGCTCAGTTTAGGTCTTTTATCAAAGGTTACCAAACCAAGTTATTCTCCCTGAGTGATACTTCCACTCTCTTCAAGAGGCTTGTTACTTTTCTTGCATCCAACTTTACACTTTGCAATAGTAGTTAAAATTTCACATGAAATCCAAAATATTTGCATCGTCAAAGCACTAGGATATTCACATTGCAATACATACTCTTTCATCTCATTTCATCAATATAAACATAATCACTCCTTTAAAAGCAATAACATCTTAATGCATATTTTAGTATTCCATTCTCCTACTAAACATATTAAAGTCAAATTTTGTATTTATCAACATTTTCACTCTTGAAGCTAAAAATAACTTAGTAACTATGAAATGGGGTGTAACACATCCACGTAGCAGGAAGAAAACTTAGGGTTTTTTGTGTTGGCTATTAGAAAGTGTCCTCCATGAAGATAGAGAGAGACCAACACCTAGTGGTTTCTACCTGAAGGAGTCAGAGCTTCAAGAGCATGTTGCATCCACAATTGGAGGAGTAATGGCATGTTGTTGGAAGCCTGAGAAGGTTTTTGGCAGATTGCACAAAGAGAGAGATCTTAGGAGTTGTTTCCACGTGTTAGAGAGGGCAAAGAAGAAGTAGGTCCATTGCTCTATTATGTTTTAATCCTTGTTTTTTCAAGAAGAGATGCCTTATTCATCATGAGGAACATAAAATATCATGCATGACATTTAAACTTCATTTATATATAGGGAATTTCATGTTAGTTTATATATTAGCGTAGTTAAGGAACAACAGATGAAGAATGACATTCAAGAAGAGAGTTTTATCTCAAGTTATGTAGTGAACTGTTATAAGTGTAATATTTTGAATGTTCATGAAGTTTGAGGGTCTCAAAATGCTTGAGCAGCCTTTGTATCATCCAATGAGCTCCTATAGAAACTATAAAATCTTAACTAGGAAGATAGACATTGTGTAGAGCTCATTTTACACATATACTATGTGAGGTTTTGGTTTCTTTGAATCAGTTATCATTTGTTGTTTTAGTATCATGGAACCAAAAAAGAAACCATTGGTTGCTTACTATTTATGCTTATGATATTTGCTAGGAAAAGGGTAGTTATAATGTTATGTGACTTTTTTCCCCAAGAGAAAGGAAAACTATGAGATAACCCTTTAGAATTAAAAGGGAGATATAAAAATAAAGGATATTATGATCCTTTGGTTAAAAAAATTATTAATAAAGAATATGTATAAAAACTCATTTAAAAGATGGAAGAATAATTATTAAAAGGCAACCTTTGTGAAAGGATGTGATGGTTTGGAAACCACACCTTAAGGCTTATATAAAGCATTTATGTGAGACTTGAAAAGTCATGGAGAAAATTCAAGGAAGAAGAAAGTGGTTGGTGAGCTATGGACATTAGGAGAAGGGGGCACACAGAGTGTGTCCAACTCAAGGTACACCGTACACTAGGACGATCTTAGCCAGGGCTTGGTTTGCACTTGTGTTGATCATTGTTCTTCGGGAACCAACACTTGTGTAGAGCGTAATAGTGCGTTGTGTTCCGAAAGGAACTGGTTCCTCCTATATTTTTCCATAGCAAGCATTGATACCACTACCATCTTCCTAGAGTGAGAGTGGCTTTTCCAAGTGTTGTTATTTAGATAAGTATTAAAAAACTATTGATGCTACTATATATATTGGTACTATTATTTATATGATTTTAATGTTAATCTATGTGAATTATATGGATGTGTTATTCAATTTACTATGTTAATTATAATACTTTAGCATCCTTGTCTAAGTATTACATATTATGGTTACATTGGTTAATCTATATTATTTATTTACATCATTTTAGTAATATTACATCTTGTAAATTACCTTGATTCTAACATTTGGTATATAAAATCTATTGCTAACACTTAAACTACTTAGGAGGAAAAGTGACATTACATTTGGTATCAGAGCCAAATAGACTATACTAGTCACTTATGTAGAAGAATTTTCAATAGAAAATGAATGAGGGATACTCTTAGTATAATAATTTATATTAACCATTACTATGTTGGATATATTGGGTTATTAAGTCTCTAATATATAGAATGTTTGATTTTACATTTATTTTGAATTTTTTTGTTTACAAAGATATGAGAGAATGATACTATTATTCTTCACAGAAGTATTCAATATAGTGTGTGTACATATATATGTAATTAGCACTTGAAAGTTGAAAATATCTTTCATTGTTATTAATAAGGAAATATGTTGAAAAGTATCTAACAAACTACATAAACATCAAATATATTAATGAAAGCTCTTTAGCATATTTTGACACATATTCTCATAAAGAATCAATTAGTTATTTTAAACATCTAATGAGATAGATTTGTTCTAATAGAACTACTTTTTTTTAACAAATCTAAAATAATGAAACACTTATTACAAACTTATTAGACCAAATTTCAACGTGGATTGATTCTCAAACCTATAAGAGATTTGACATCTTACACTTTTTCTTTTAGACCAGTTAAATATTTAGAAGGGATGGTTGAATTAACTATGATTTATTATCGACAGGCCAATCTGTTCTCCAAACAAAGATGATGTGAATTCCTTTCAATGTTATAATTACTTCTGATTCTAACCGTTAGTAATGGCTGACCAGTATGTTATTCACCATCATATTGAGATATGTTATAGAGTAATCTATCTAACCCAGCAAAATCAAAGAGGATAGGTTCTTTCTCAGACCATCTTGGGAAGGTGACAGACCATTTCTTAGCCTTTGGATTTGCTAGAGAGTTGAGATTATCATTTTTTTCTGTACAAGGATTCGATCATGCATCATCGAACCACTTTCACTCAAGAGGTAAAATAAAAATAAAAATAAAATGCAAGTACTCATGTTGATTGAGTTCCCACTCGAGACCCTTGATTGAATACATCATTTATCGTAATGATCACTATATAGGGAAGTTACTCGACTGATAATTCTGCCATTTTATCTCTCCATTGTATTTGTGTTGAGTCTTGCCAACTCTTTAGTGACCGACTTCCTCACTTCTGATACATCACATGTGATTATGGTCGCAACTCCCAACTGTGGTGTTGTATGAAACACATTGCTAACATGAGTCAGCGGAGCTGCTTGTTCCATTGGGATTTGGTATCATTGCTATCCATCTTCTCAGACATATACAAATGCATCTACATTGAGGTATGGAAATTCCACTTGAATACATAGTTATTGAGCTACACTCTTTAGTCTAAGCTCACTTTATTTGGACAGACTAATCAATGTAGTGACTATTTTAGCTATGGATTGGAGGATTGGAGAACGTGGGAGAGGGGCGGGGCGAAGGGGGTGTCATTTGAAAGTTTCCCTTCTTTTGTGTCTCTTTAAAGCATGATTTATGAAACATGGGTCAATGAGTTTGACTCTAAAATTATATGATTGAATCTTAATAGCAATATCACAATGACTCGCGTTGTTACACGATGAAAACCGAGTGCCAAATCCGTTCACATTAGAATTTTGATAAAACCTGAACATCAATGTTTATATCAAGTCTAGTTAATAAGAGAAGTTAGACAAGCCAAAATTGTATGATTTTTTTATTATTAAAATTTGACATATAAAAGGATGTCGAGTATGGATTCTTGAAATACTAAGGAAAACATGGATTTAAAATATTGATAAAATTAATTATAATTCCATATCATGTCTAGAATAGTCATTAGGTAAGAAAAAAAAATGCAAAATCAAATAATACGATCATTGGATATAAAATTAGAATTTAATGAAAGAATTTAATACTTGGTGAAAGTAGGGATAAATTTGAAAACTTAAACAAAGTGAAATCAATTGTGATAAAACATCTAAATTGGATAAAATGGGAGGTCAAATATTCAAATCGTTAAATGTTGGCTGTCCAAGAGAAACTAGAAAATCAAAACAAAAGGGGTAATTAGAATAATTACACCAACTATCCTCTTGTATTTTGCATCTAGCTATGTTCTGGAGATATTCATCAATTGTGAATTGATTTGTAATAAATTGAGGAAAGCAGGGTTATTGGCATTAATATTTTTTTGGAGACATTGATTAACATGGTGACTGATTTGGATAATTATAACTATTACTTTTAAAGCTGCCAATTTACCCCTTGCTCATACATTATGATGGACAATTGTATGAAATCAGCTCAATTGTGTTTGAATAAAAAATGTAGGACCAAATCAAATTCCCTTGTTATAGAATTGTTCTAAACATTGTTAGGGTCTTATATTTCTCGACCTAGAATGCTCTTTTTTGTTGAAGAATGATGGTTGAGGATTATTTGGTATCAAACAATTTAGAAGGTTTCAAAATGTTCAAATAATTATGCTTTAGCATTTCAAACCTCTCTGTAATAGATTGTGTTTTTTTATCTTTTTAGTATTTTAATCATTGTAGTTCATAAAGAAATAGGAGCAAGTTGAAATATGACTAGACTTATCATTAATTATATATTGGTCATCAATAAATCACTTATAGAATTTTAATATTTTTAAACTATAATGTCATACACATCTAATTAAGCATTATTGAGTTTGATTGAAAAATAACTAGACTTTGAAATTGTAAAATCGTCTCTTGTTTCTATGTTTTGATAACATATAGATGTTGGAAGAAAAATAGACTAATTATACCAACAATATGTCACATGGATCATCCTATTCAATAAAAAGGGTGAATACATTGAATTCAGATTTTGGTAGAGATTTGTTTTAAATTAAGAAGACTCAAACTACAAAATACAATATCAAAAGATGAATTTGCTAAAAACAAAATAAAAAACATCCTTCTTTAGCCTTGCTATAATATGTTTGTCAAACCAAGTTAGTTTTGACCTACTCATTGTAGAATTAGCTAGCACCCTATTATGCAAGGAGGTTGTCTTCATAATAAAGATAGTACCATGTCAACTAATTTCCATTTAGTTTTGTGCCTATTTTGAGAAAATGGTTTTACTATGTTTGATATGTTATTTAAAATTGATAGCATGACTTCTTACATATATATATTAAGTACATAGCGGGCCCATTACCTATAGGTTCTAAAATCATTTTCACATCATAAAATTTGAAAATTATCATCTTATTAGTTAAAATAACATAATATTTTATATGACATAAAACTGTTTGGTTCTCTTAGCCTTAGACATGGGAACATGTCAAATTTTTACAAGGGGAGAAACCACCTCTAATTTTAAAAATACTCATTGTTCTTTCATGGTGTGAACATGGTTATGTATACTTATGCTATATATGTGGGTTAGATTGACCAAATATATTAAAAAAATTATTTGATGATGTCCATTTGAAGTGTCTATAGTTGCAATAATATTAAAAGATGTAGTGAAGGTCTTGACTTATCTTCACAAGTCATAATTCATTTATATAATAAAGATTGCAGGTGTAATCACACTTTTATAGATAATGTTGTCACTGTCAAATTGAAAAAAATTGGACTACATTTGTGAATGAAAGATGAAGCCCAACAAAAGAATTTTATATGGTCTCTCAGGATCACTATTGTGGAACTTTCTTGTGATGAACCTCCTTATATGAAAAAAGATATAAAGAAATAATTTTTTGAGTAAGTCTCATATGATGGAACATGGGCCTTCATGTTTCAACAAGATTAAGAAATAATAAGGGACAGGTTAGCCATAGAAACTGAGTGCATTCTAGTTAAGATCTAGTTTATATTCTAGGTAGGTGCACTCTAGTTAAACTGAATGAAAGATTAGTTTTATTTTTCCTCTATGAAATGATCTATGCATGTTAATGATTTATTATTGTTATACTCATATTAAGATGTCTAGAAAGATTATCATGCTTTATTCTATTGTACTTTGTTATTGGACTTGATCAACCCAATAATTTTGTACATGTATCTTATAAAGTATTATATAGGAAAAGAAGATACGCATGTAGTTTGGAGTGCATGATTATCATATTAGAATATATTTTGAGTATATAGATTATATATAGTTCAATAATAAGTGACTACATAGTATGGGATATGCATGCCATTCACTAGGCAAATGCTATGCCAAATCATGATAAAGTTTTATAAATTTACTATTGAAAATTCATGTAAGTGATTAAAGCATTTATATTAAAGTTAAAGGGTTACATGAGAGAAAATTTTATAAAGTTGAAATATATGTGATTAACATATATAATAACATTAGTTCTTTGATTGTAAATTCCTGATATGTATATATTTTATGTCTCAATTTTGACTAGAAAAATGATTCTCTTGAAATTACTTGTTAATTTACAATAAAATTAAAAAAGAGAGAGATCTATGAATTAAAAGAAGAAAGGGATGTAGATGAAATAAATATATATAGAAACATTATGAAGAATAGATCATTCAATAGTAGTTTCTTCAATTATTGATTATGTGTTTTTTGAGTTGTGATGTAGATGCATCTCATGCTACTAATGGCATCAATCACAAGGGGATAAATGTTATGTGAATTTTTCCCCCAAGAGAAAGGAAAAATATGAGATAGCCCTTTAGAATTAAAAAGGAGATATAAAAATAAAGGATATTATGATCCTTTGGTTAAATAAAGATATTAATAAAGAATATGTATAAAAACTCATTTAAAAGATGGAAGAATAGTTTATTTATTTAAATAATTATTAAAAGACAATCTTTGTGATAGGGTGTGATGGTTTGGAAACCACGCCTTAAGGCTTATATAAAGTATTTATGTGATACTTGGGAAGTCATGGAGAAAATTCAAGGAAGAAGAAAGTAGTTGGTGAGCTATGTACATCAGGAGAAGGGGGCACACAGATTGTGTCCAACTTGGGGTACAACGTACAACCGGGATGGTCCTAGCTAGGGCTTGGTTTTCACTTGTTGAGCATTGTTCTTCAGGAACCAACACTTATGTAGAGTGAAATAGTGTGATGTCTTCTAAGAGGAATTGGTTCCTTCTAGATTGTTCCATAGCAAGAGTCGATACCACTGTCATCTTCCTAGGGTGAGAGTGGCCTTTCCAAGTGTTGTTATTCAAATAATTATTAAAAAATATTAATGCTACTATATATTGGTAATATTGTTTATATGATTTTGATGTTAATCTATGTAAATCATATGGATGTGTTATTCAATTTACTATATTAATTATAATACTTTAGAATCCTTTTCTAAGTATTGCATATTATAGTTACATTGGCTAATCTATATTAGTTATTTACATCATTTTAGTAATAAAACATCTTGTAAATTACCTTAATTCTAATATTTGGTATATAAAATCCATTACTAACACTTAAACTACTTTAGGAGGAAAAGTGGCATTACATATAAGGTCAACAAAGTCCATATACCCAAAAGGGTATGGTAGCCATCCTATGAGCAGGCAAGTGTGTCAAGGTGTCTTAAAAGAGAAAAGGGATGAAATCCCACTTCCATAGCCTATAAAAACTCTATTGTTCAAAATAGGTACCCTAACAATAGACATTCATGAAACCATCCACAAAGTATTGTCATGACAAATGATGTTTATATAGATACTTCATTTTGTCTTACTATCATCTTATCAACATGAAATAGAAATAAATATGGCGACAATCCATTCATGATAGTCAACATGTTTTTTATGGAAAACAAGGATGATTCTTCAATAAAATGAGTAGTAGTCCATAGGGTTGTGTATAGAAGGAGTTGTAGGACATTTACCTCGAGAGCAAAGATAAGAGCATATTTTTAGATCATAAAAAGTAAAGGACAGTTGAGTATGCAAAGTGACCAAAGGGAAACAAGGAGTTACATGACAGAAAGGAATGAGTCTTCATGATAGGGATGCATAGAAAAGGAGTTTCCTCATATCATTGTAGATAGATAAGACTGACTTTTAGAATAGTTAAAAATAGAGCGCAAGTCAAGATTTTTCAAGAACTATACCAGAACAATAGTTTTCTTTCTATCATATGCATGTTGTTGGATTGTCTTGCTTTCCGTAGGGTTAGAAGATGTCAAGAAAGATGTGTGATTTGTAGAATGACTAATGGTATCAATAGATAATGTGTTATGAAGTAATAGTTCATGGGCAACAATAAAAAATTTCATGATAGTCAAAGAGTTTTAAAGAGGATGGTCAAGCATAATGTTCACAGTCTGAATAAAAGACATAGAGTTGCATATGATAATTGTGAGATGTTTCAAATAATTATACAGTGTTATTGTAGAAAAGAAAAATGATAGATTGCATAAGTAAGTTCACCCAAATGAATAATTTCATAAGCACAATGAGGATAATGAGGCTAAGGAGATGATTTCAAGAGGAGAGACAACATATTGGTCATCAATGAATAATTCTTCCAGCTTGATACTTAGAAACCTTAAGTGACATTAGAGAGGGAATTTGCATATAAAATTTAGTGACATTGAAAAGTGTGGGTAGTGATACATTGAAAATGGTTGAAGAGGTACACATACAATGCAAAAGGGTAGTTTGAAGGCTGATGGCAGTCATAGAAAAAAAAAGTGGAAAGAAACCGCAACAGTATATAGCTACCCATTTCTCCTTCCAAGCACATCTTTGTTGATTTTCCTTTATAAATACTACTAGGTTAGTAGGGTATATTCTTATATCTTGCAATGGTATAAGTTCCATGTGTTCATAATGGACATAGGTCTTCATAACAAGAATAAAGGAGTTGGTCACTACAGTTGAAGAATGTCACAATTCAGTCATCAACTATAAGGAAAACAATCTTGATCTTTACTATCTTTTTGGTATTCACAAGAATCCATGCATGGAAAATTTCAAGAAAAAGAATTCAAAGACAAAGATGTTGAATGTTAATCCAAGATACACATTTCCATTGAAAAGGACAAAGTTTTTATGACTGAGCAATGATAAATGAAATATGACAACCTAAAGGATAGTCATAATAGGGCATGAGGTGATTGTCATAACAAAAAAATACATGCTAGAATCCCATGAATAGTCCTACAAAAGGATAATTTAGATAAAGCATTCTTTAACATGATATTCCCTCATAGTGAGCATTATTAAGCATGTATGGCAAGTTTTGACAATAAATATGACAAAGAATGATAATATGACCATTGAGGACTTGAAAAGCATAGAATGAAGGGGTTTCCATGTGTAATTTTGAAATGCACAAAATATTAGCAAGAGTCTTATAAGTACATATTAACAAATGGGAAATCCAAGGATTTAAAGTCATTAAAGTGAGTGATAGAAGTCACAATAGCAATAAACTTGATCATAGGAAACAAGACATGGCAGAGTTAGCAATGAAAAGGTCAATATATGAGATGTCAATCAAACCATAATAGAGAGCATAGTAGGTAGTTTAAGGATCAATGTTAGAGGTAACATGAGTGACAATTAGACCTTTAAGGCAATCACAAAAGAAATACAATGACCTAAGCAATCAATGTATAACAATCTTACATGGCTTTCTAGAGAACATAATGAAAAAGCATGATAGTCTTACAAAGGATAATGCCTCGAAGGATAAGTCAAGAGGACAATCAAACTGTTATGGCAACCTTGAGGGAAACACAGTAGAAAAGGTGGCAAAGAAAAGCTAAAGGGTAGTAATGCAAAGTGGAGTGAAGGGTTGTTGCATGATAATGAAGTAAGATAAAAGGAATAGATGACAACTTTGTGCATAGTAATTGAAAAGGATAGCTACATGACCATCATAGTGAACAAGGTTGATTTTAAGAGCATGATCAAATACAATGTTGACAATGATTTATAATGTACAATAGTTGAACATAAATTCCATGAACATAATGAAGAATCAAAGAAGTTTAGAGGACAATCATATGTAACCTTTAAGATGATATTCCTTGTCACATGTATGGGTAGATGACACTTGCAATTATGACAAAGAAAAGGAGATGGATTCAATCCTCTTGTCCTTACTATATGCAAATGTGATTGAATTTGAGGTAGGGATTCATGGGGATAGTAAGGTTTCTTCAAGAATACAAGAAAAGAATAAACATCTAATGTCATTGAAAGAGAGGCTTTCACAGATGGAATATCTATTTGCCATGATAGAGTCTACACATTTGAAGGAGGAATATGAAATTTGAGTTGAAGAGTTTGATAAACTATACTTGACATATGAGTGAGGAAAAACATGAAGATTCCAAAGTGGGCAGAGTAGATAGCAAATGTAAGGAATATTTTAAAGGTCTAGGATAATCCAAGATGGTAGAGTATATACAAGAGACAAGGTTTGTTTTTGTCTAAACAAGAGGACAATCAGGAAGGAAAACAATCCAAGAATGCAAGTATATGATAGTCAGGAAGTCCTCTTCATTAGTAGACCTAAAGTAATCTATGCTATGATGGATAGTTTGTTGGAGTTTTTGAAGGAGAGAATAAAAGGAAATGTTTCTAAATATTGAAAGGAGGTAGATTTCAACTAGTGACATGTGTGAAAAATCAAACTTTGATAGTTGCAAGACAGTAATGACCAATTGGAGGAGATTAATTTTAGTATGGATAGTTATAAGGACTTCAACCAATCATCTGCCTATCTATTAGGGATGTAAAAGCAATAGTTGCAAGCATTTAAGAAAATTGGGGTGACTTGGATAACAGTTTGAGGAAATAGGGTAGATTCAGATATCTAGAGGAGGGTTTACTAGGTCAAAAGTATTTGCAAGTATCTGGGAGCTCATGGTAGGCACCCAAGGAGGATTTTGACCTTTTCAAATAGCTTTGACATGTGTCACATGCTGATTGTAACTAGTTACTAGGAGTTAGGAAAGGCTAGTATGCTAAAAGGCACACCTAGTTTCTTTCTAGCTTAGTGCTTTCACTTTTGGGAAAAATATTGTAAACTTAGAGAAGTTTCTTTCTAACCTTTTTGTGCATTGTAACTTAGAAAATCAGTTTCTTGCTCATTTTGGAGCCATGTATTGTAACCTATGAAGGTTATTTATAGCAAAGAATAAACTTTGTAACTAATTTTAGACTCGTATGTTGTTTATAAGCATTTTTTTTATCAATAAGACAAGTTATTTTTTACCTTCTCAAAGTTGTTTCATTGTGCAAGCTTCAAAATGGTTGATGTAATCTTGTGGTGAGGTCTTTTCCCCTTGATTTATGTCCTATTTTTAATGCCTTTATGCAGAAAATATGTAATTTTATAGGTCATTACTTGTGTTTAAACAACTAAGGGTAAAGTTTAAGTTGTGAGAACATTTCTAGCTCCTTCTAAATGTTCTCCTAGATATCAAACCTAGTCATGAAATACTTATGCAAGAGACAAGTGAAAATTTTGGGTTGTGTATATTGTAGTTTAAAGTTGTTGATCATATGGTGTTCATATAAACAAGTGCAGGCCAAAATTCATTAGATGCATCACCTTATTAGATTTTAGATTTTATTCTATATTTTTCTTCTCTCTTTTGTCAACAAGCAGCAATGGCATAGGATAGATTAGGTGAAATCCCAAGGGAACCAACCCTCTCTAGAAGTTGATCTTCATTATTTGAGCCCACACTTAGGGAGATCATCCCATGTTTCACAAGGTAGCTGAGTTCTACACTTAGCATGGTGCATACTTCCATGACAACAGTTTTTGGCATGCTCGGTGGGACTATTTGAGCTATCAAAGTTTAAAACTTGTCCATTCATTATTGATATTTGGTGTGTATGTCAACAATATCTACCTTTGGAGGAAAATTTTCACACACTTGGTGACTCTAAGCTCAAATTTATTGGATCAAGCAGACTAAGTGTTGGAAAGTTCAATTTATAAAGAAAACAAATCTATAAAAAAAATCATTTTACAGCATTTCCAAGAAATTTTCTAGTTGTTTCAATACTTTAATATGTCAAATTTTTATGGATAATATATCTTTTCACCTCCATTTCATGAATATTTTGTTCATATACCCTCTTTCCAGCCATACCAAATAGAGAATCTTGTTATTTTCATCCCAAATGACCCTATAACAGTAGGTTATCAACATACTTACCATTTTTTCCACCCACCCACCCTTGCTCAATCTTCTTGGTAGCCTTTTAAGTAGTCTCAAGAAATCATTTCTATGCCAGACTAATATTGTTGATTTCCTAGCTAGTCCCATGATACTGACAATATAGGGATTAGTGACATCAAAAGCATATTGATAGATTTTAATAAGCAGTTGGGTGACATCAAGAGACAACAAGAATTTTATTTGCAGCAAGAGGAGTTGGCTTAGCAAGCCTACCAGTACCAGCAAGATATAGATGTACACAAAAGAAACAATATGAGGAGTCTCTTGCAAAAGAACTTTTTTCCAAACAAGAACATATGGAGTTGTTACTTGCCCAAGTACAAAGGCTAGAATTCCAATCAAACTCTTGCATTCCAAATCAACCCATGAAAGAGGAGGCTCCTAAGTACAAGTTTCCAAGTTTCAAACAAGATAAGCCTCTTGAATACTCAAGTAAGTATTCTAAATTTGAAATACCAAGTTTTGGAGGTACTTCTCCATTGCAAAAATCTATGCTTGAGCAAAGTCAATCTACTATTCCTCAATAAAATCCTCCACAAGAGTTTTTCCTACCTCATGAAACTTAGCAAACTTTTGAAAACCATCCACCAAATCAACCTTCTTGTCCTAGCATCATTTCCCTTTGCAAGGGTGGACCTATTGTTTATTGAGATAGTTGTTTTAATGAAAAAGAGGAGGATTATTTTGAGGTAAGAGAAGAACAACTTGCAGTTGATGAGCTTGCACATGATGGACAAAACAAAAAATCAGACTTATTGTGAGAAGATCAGCTTGGAGAGCAAAACAACAAGCAAGAAGGGGGTGGTGAAGAAAAAGATTCTACATTTTAGTTTGATGAGCCACCTTCTTTCATTGAACAAGATGAAGAAGACATGCACATACTAACATCAATATTAACTTTGAGACAACTGAAAGATACAAACAATCTTGATAAGGTGTTGGTCTACCAAGAGAAAAATAGGGACAACAATGTTATGAAGAGTGTGAATATTGAAATACATGAGGGAAACAAGCTAAGAATTGATGAAGAAATTTTCTCCAACATCATGGAAGACTTTTGTTCAAATATTGATGCCAAGATAGCGCTTCCTGAATTAAAAAATTATGACCACAAACTAGAGGAGAAAGTGACCATTTGGACATGAACCAAATCATTCCAATCTGCATGGCGTTAAAGAAGTGGTCCAAAAAGAAGAAACCAATAGGGATATCTCAAAGTTTATCCTTTCACGAGGATGTCCCATAAAAAATCTAGCCAGTACGGAGGTCAACAAAGCATCACAATTCATGCTTGCACCCAACCATGAAGTTGCAACTAAAGAGGAACAAATCCAACTTACTTATCCATTGCAAACCAGAAGTATGTATGGCCAAATTCAAAGGGTAAGTGGGTATGCTTATGTTCTTCAAGAAGCATTTCAGTTGTTCATTGACTATGTATCTATGTTTTAGCTCCTCTTGGTTATTCATGAACATGTGAACCATTGTAAGTTGATCAGAAATGGAAGTTATTTTTCAAAAGGAGTTTATGGATTTGTTTGAATACATTGGTTAGTATAGGTTAGGATAGGGTTTCTTTGAGTCAATAAGTGTTGTTGCACATAGGTTTTAGGTGTCTTTTCATTCCTCCAAGTGTTGTTGCACATTTGGTCAACTATGTTTTATTCTTGTTTTGATTTTTCTTAGGTAGTTTGGGTGAGTTTGAAGGTGTTTGAAGGTGTCAAGCATTGTTTTTGAAATGCTACAACAATGTTAAGGTCTATTTTGATTTTTTTTCAAGGTCTTATTGACTCTCTATTCCCAATGGATAGTATAAGGCAAATGGTCACCATGTTTAGCAAGAAAACATCTCTGAAAGGTCACCAAAAATGTTGGTATTTTTATCATCATTTATATATTTGTTTTCCTCAAAGGGTTATTAAGGAAAATAGGAAGATTTTATAGTTTTAAAATCTAATGTCAAGGTAGAGGAATGAGTCTTAGGTGCCAAAGGTCAATTAGAATGCTAAACATTTAGACAAAATGGAGGCTATTTACATGATACTTCTCAATGCCAAAAGTGAAATAAAGAGAAAAGGAGCTCAATTTTCATTCTCCCTTCATCCATTTAGCATGAAGAAAACTTAGGATTTTTTGTGTTGGCTATTGGAAAGAGTCATCCATGAAGATAGAGAGAGACCAACACCTGGTGGTTTCTACCTAAAGGATTCATAGCTTCAAGATTATGTTGTATCCATGATTGGAGGAGTAATGGAACGTTGCTAGAAGCCTGAAAAAGGTTTTTGACAATTTGCACAAAGAGAGAGATCTCAATAATTGTTTCCATGTGGTAGAGAGGGAAAAGAAGCAAGTCTATTGCTCTATTTTGTTTTATTCCTTGTATTGTGAGAAATATATATCTTATTCATCATGAGGAACATAAAATTTCATGAATGATGTTTAAACTTCATTTACATATAGGGATTTTCATGCTAGTTTATATATTGGCGTAGTTAAGGGACAATGGATGAAGAATGACATTCAGGAAGATATTTTTATCTAAAGTTATATAGTGAACTATTATAATGTGATATTTTGCATGTTCATGAAGTTTGAGGGTCTCAAAATTCTTGAGAAACTTGTATATCAGTTAATGAGCTCCTATAGAAACTATAAACTCTTAACTAGGAAGATAGACATTGTGTAGAGCTCGCATTTTACACATATACTATGTGAGGTTTTGGTTTCTTTGAATTAGTTATCATTTGTTGTTTCAATATCATGGAACCAAAAAAGAAATCATTGGTTGATTATTGTTTATGATTATGATATTTGCTTGGAAAAAGGGTAGTTATAAGGTCAAAAAATTCCATATACTCAAAGGGGTATGGTACCCTACCTGTGAACAAACAAGTCTATCAAGGTGTCTTAACAAAGAAAAGGGATAAAATACCACTTCCATAGCCTATAAGAACCCTATTGTTCAAAATAGGTAACAATATCCATTCATGAAACCATCCACAAAGTATTGTCATGACAAATGATGTTTATATAGATACTTTGTTTTGTCTTACTATCATCTTATCAACATGAAATGGAAATAAATATGGCGACAATCCATTCATGACAATCAACATGGTTTTTATGGAAAACAAGGATGATTCTTCAATAAAATGAGTAGCAGTCCATATGGTTGTGTATAGAAGGAGTTGCATGCCATTTACCTCGAGAGCAAAGATAAGAGCATATTTTTAGATCATAAAAAGTAAAGGACAGTTGAGTATGCAAAGTGAGCAAAGGGAAACAAGGAGTTACATGACATAAAGGAATGAGTCTTCATGATATGGATGCATAGAAAAGGAGTTTCCTCATATCATTGTAGATAGATAAGACTGACTTTTAGAATAGTTAAAAATAGAGCACAAGTCAAAAAAATTCAAGAACTATACCAGAACAATAGTTTTATTTCTATCATATGCATGTTGTTTGATTGTCTTGCTTTCCATAGGGTTAGAAGATGTCAAGAAATATGTTTGATTTGTAGAATTACTAATGGTCTCAATAGATAATGTGTTATGAAGTAATAGTTCACGGGCAACAATAAAAAATTTCATGACAGTCAAAGAGTTTTAAAGAGGATGGTCAAGCATAATGTTCACATTCTGAATAAAAGACATAGAGCTGTATATGATAATTGTGAGATGTTTCACAATGTTGTGTATCCTTGAGTTTTACCTATTCTAATGATGCAAAATAACTAAAATGTAATGTAAAAACACAAAGAACACCTCAAAGATTAGCCTAAGGAATTGTTAACACAAAGAGATAAGATGAAAGAAGATTGCAAATGATTATACCTTCTCTTTGCAGCTGAAATTCCTTGGTTGGCCCTTGATTTTGAGTACTTATGTGCTCCTTGGATGGCTATTGATATGACTAAATGCAAGATTGACTATATGATGGGATGCAAATGCAAATGGCTAAAATGGCTTGGCTAAGTAAGAGGAAATGCTTGTGAGTTGAGTGTTCAAAATGATAGCATTTAGTTGCAAAATGGATAAGTTTTATCCTCCTCTTTTCTTGCCTTATAGGGGGGTATTTATAGAAAATTTTGAATTCTCTAGAGAATTCAGTGGTTGAGATTGCGCCACCAAGGTCAAGATGTAGGGCTATGGTGAGTTGAGGACTCTGAGCCCTCCACATCTTGACATGTGGAAAATGAGATAGTCAGAGATAAGATGATATGGAAGTGAGGTGGAAGGGAGGTACATGATGTGTAAGAAAGGACATGTACCTTGCAGAAGTACGATAGGGCATGAAAGAATCTTGGGTGAATAAATGTGAATTAAAAATTCACATGCTTGGAAAATCCAATGGAAAGACAAAAGGTTCAAAAGAGCCTGTCTACATGTGATTTGATGTGACAAATTGAAATGTTCTAGAAGTGCATAGGGATAAGCTAAGCCTTGAAAGGATAAAATGTGAATTAAAAATTCACATGGGAAAGAGGGTCAATGCCAAGAAAGGCAAATGGAAAGGTTGACTAAAAAGGGATGCTAAATGTGGCTAATGACCTTGATTAAGGTTGTGCAAAGACATAATTAGGATAATTAATGGAAGATTAGAAGCAAGTGGCAAATGTAGGAGGATGTGACATTAATCTTTGATTAAGAGGATGCACATCTTAATTATGAATTAATTAAATTAATTTAGATTAGAGAGGGATTATGGAGGATGTGACAAGGAGAGAGAAAAATGAAGCATTTTAAATTGATTTTATTCAAAAAGATTAGATGACTAAATTAAATAAATTGATGTATTTATTTAATTTAGAGAGGAAAATGTGTAAGGTAAAGCATTTAATTGTTAAATTAAATACTTTAGGGACCTTACGCAGACCATGAAATATTAAGTGATTTAATTAATACTGACCAAGAGGATGAGGTGTATGAGTTAAGGGATGAATAAAGGAGACAGGAATTTGACCATATGGGAAGTGGTCAAATTTGGATGTCTGATGTTATTGTAGAAAATAAAAATGGTAGATTGCATAAGTAAGTCCACCCAAATGAAGACTTCATAACCATAAAGAGGATAATGAGGCTAAGGAGATGATTTCAAGAGGAGAGACAACACATTGGTCATCAATGAATAATTCTTGCAGCTTGATACTTAGAAACCTTAAGTGATATTAGAGAGGGAATTTGCATATAAAATTTAGTGGCATTGAAAAGTGTGGGTAGTGTTACATTGAAAATGGTTGAAGAGATACACATAAAATGCAAAAGGGTAGTTTGAAGGCTGATGGCAGTCATAGAAAAAAAAGTGGAAAGAAACCCCAACAATATATAGCTACCCATTTCTCCTTCCAAGCACATCTTTGTTGATTTTCCTTTATAAATACTACTGGGTTAGTAGGGTATAGTCTCATCTCTTGCAGTGGTATAAGTTCCATGTGTTCATAATGGACATAGGTCTTCATAACAAGAATAAAGGAGCTAGTCACTACAGTCGAAGAACATCACAATTCAGTCATCAACTATAAGGGAAACAATCTTGATCTTTACTATCTTTTTGGTATTCACAAGAATCCATGCATGGAAAATTTCAAGACAAAGAAGTCAAAGACAAAGATGTTGAATGTCAATCCAAGATACACATTTCCATTGAAAAGGACAAAGTTTTTAT